>JACBWV010000660.1:4843109-4896512 GCA_013435795.1 Chlamydomonas sp. ICE-L | reverse complement strand
AAACCACAACAAAACACACACACAAACACCAAAAACACCACACAACACCCACCCCCCCTATCCTAAACCCCCTCCGAACCCCCCCCTACTATTTTCTGCCCTCTCATCTCCTTCTGCCCCCCCCTCACTATCTGTATATGTTCCTCCGCAATACCACACTTGTTACCGGGACTCCCCCCTCTGCCTCGCCCCCCCCCCCCCCCCCCCCCCCCCCCCCCACCCCCCCCCCCCCCCCCCCCCCCCCACCCCCCCCCCCCTCCCCCCTCACTCTGAGCAGATACACTCTTCACCCTCCGCCCCTTACTATGTCCCCCCCCCACCTCCCCGCCTCACTCTAAGTGATACCTCTACCCCCCTCCTGCCCCTACTATGTCCACCCCCCCCCACCCCCCACCCACCCCCCCCCCCCCCCACCCCCCCCCCCCCCCACCCCCCCTATGTCTGCCATATCCCCCCTTTGGTATGCCTTTCTCCTTGCCTCCATTGCCAATTGCAACTGCCTTCCCCCCCCTCCCCCCTCTGTCCTTCCCCCCCCTTTCCAACCCGCCTCTGCCGTTTTCCTCCCCCCACCCCCCCCTGAGTGATTCCCATCCCCTTCCTTGCCTTCCTACCATCCGGGTGAGCCGCCCACACTCTGCTCTCCGAGGTAACCAGGGCATGGTCAGTGGAGTAGACGCTGCGGGTGAAGCCTGGTAGCTCTGAGAAGGGCATGCCCTCCTGCTTAGGGCCAGCTAGCACCGCGGAGTAGTCATGGGGTACAGGGCCTGCCTCAGAACCGCCTAGTGGGGTTGGGTGGAGGGGTGAATGGAGGGGTGGAGGGGTGCGTGGAGGGTTGGGTGTAGGGTTGGGTGTAGGGGTGGATGGAGGGGTGGAGGGGTGGGTCGAGGGATGGGTTGAGGGTGTAGGGTTGGGTGTAGGGTTGGGTGTAGGGTTAGATGGAGGGGTGGGTGGAGGGGCTGATTTTGATGACTTGTGAATAACTTACTTCAGTGGATGGGTCCAACTAGTCAGTAAAGTGAGCCCTGGGCCACCCCGCCTCCCAATGGAGGACAACCTACCCTTGCGCCCCCTCCCAATGGTGGGCAACCTCACCCTGCAGCCCCTCCCAATGGTGGTGCACTTCCTCCCCCAGCGCCCCCCTCCCCCCCTTGCCCCCCCCCCCCTAATGGTGGTGTACCCGCCATGTGGTGTACCCCGCCTCCTGAGATGTTTTGTTGCTGTGTTCCCCTTGTGTGCCCAGAAGCATTAGGGTGTTATCAGGGATTTGTTTCCCCGCTTTATATAGCGATCGCTAGTTGTTACCCCGTATCAGCGAAATTATCGCTAGAAACAAGTTGGAAAAACAGTTTTTGTGTGTGTGCCCTAAATGGCCCTAAAAAGCTACCAAAAGTTATAGAAAGCACTAAAACGCTGTCCCTGGAGGAGGCCTTAAACCATAAATAAAGGTGGGGAAAACCCTCTTTCAGATGTAAAACAAAAATCTCCAAGTGATGTCAATCCTGCATCGACGACTGGCTCAATGGTAGAGCACGTTGAAACAAGAAGGTTTGGGTTTGAATCCCTACGGGTGCGCTTTAGTGTTCGTGGTCACAGTTAACCGCCATGGTAACTTTGTCCAGGTAAAGTAGCAGCCCGTTCTCTATCACCGTTAGACGGGGCTCCCTTAATACCACGCCCCACCAGGCGTTCTCATTACTTTATAGGAATGAGATGGACCCACGAGCACATGCCTCGGAACCAGCATATCAGATGATTTTGACCAAAGGCAATTTTCTATCATATGATACCATACAAATTGCATCTTATGGTACTGTGTATAAATGGTAATTTTATCCTAGTCAGACTGCCCTATCATATGATGACATTGTATGATATCATATTGCCGTTCCCTACACATGCTATATATTATCATTGCATGCAAGCAGCATATTCCATGCATGGGAGTGGGAGTGGGATTGGGAGTGGGAGGGAGAATAAGAGCTGGAGTGAGAGTGGGAGTGGGTTGTGCATGGGGGCAGATCACAAGATCACGATGTACGACAACAGAAGATCAGTGTACAACCGGATGCAGATCCTGAATATACAAGCACTACGCACAGGTCCCTACAAAACCTGTGTGGGGCACGAGAAGAAGGGGATACCGATCGCTATCTAGGGTTGTGAGCTGTGCCGCACGTCTGGAGAAGCAAACTAGAGCGAGTAATTCGGGGCCGGAGTGTAACAGGGCGAACGCGTTGCGTCGCGCACTTTCTTGCAGCCAGATCTGTTTGAGTATTTCTCCAGACGCACAATTTCACCCGAGGAGCACAATTCCACGAGATACACGGTCGGCGGTGATCCATCGTCTTCCTAATTGCATGATGGGTACAACGCAGTGGCGGAATTTCGACCACAAGGCATGAACCGGGGGGGAAGAGCATAGCGAGGTGGACGAATGGGAAGGGATGTGTGTCAAGATGCGTTGTTGATAGCCCACGTGCTGGCCCATGCAGCATTGGACAAGCACATGACTGGAATTAAGGTGCCCAAGTTTATATATGGGTGGGCATGGGGGATGGAGACGCTTACATGAGGCAGCAGCATGAGCAGCGGCAACGCCACAGGCGATAGTGAGCAGGGAAAGCAACATACTGAGGACTGCAAGGACGGAAGCGTCCACCCCACACTCCTCGGGCGCTTTATTCCGCCAGACTATCCACGTGGGCCGACGTGGGCCGGGTCCCAAATTTCCCAAACAAAATCCGCGAGTCAAGGAGAGAGGATGAACGACAGAGATCAGGTTTTTTTCCCGGAATATATTCCGATCGGAATACGAGACCCCGTTTTGGCCCAAATTATCGGAAAAAGGAACTTTAAAACATTTTTTTACTGGAATTGACTAAAATGACCAAAATCGGAAAAAGGATCTTGTTTTGGGAGGAAAACAGGGAGGGGAAAAAAAAAGGAATAAGATTATCTCTTTTTGATTTGAAAAAAATATCCCTGACAGAGATCGCAAGACACGGCTTACCCCGATTAATCATACCGATTCTACTTTGGTGGAGGGGGAAGCTAGCCCAGGGTTTGCCAACCCGGGGGTAACCGGTTACCCCTAACCCCCCTGAACCCTAAACCCCTCACCCCCGGGCTGGATAACCCCGGGCTAGCTTCCCCCTACCCTACTTTGGTCCCCTGTTGATACCGCCATGGTGCCTCAGGTCACTGTTTTCAGCTACATACACTGGCTTCTCGGTAGCTCCACGACCACGGGGCCAAGCCTATTTTAGCCGCGCTATAAAGCTGATTGTATCAGTTTCTTGGTTGCTTCAGGTTTAGCTAAATAAAAATTCAGTAGAGCTACTTAGATGCTACTTAGATGCCCTGTGAAAACCAAGGAAAACACGCACGTCCCAGTCAAAATGTAAAATATCTGCCAAAAATGTGTGTGACAAGTCCTATGAAGCGTCGCAAGCAATGCGGAAAATTGGCGGAGTTTGATGGCAACGGAACGAAAGGTGGCAACGGTAATGGAGCTGACCGAATCCAGTTAGTTATGAGACAGTTGTCTGACGTGTCAGGCTTCAATTTTTCGGTCGGTCGCACAAACGGACAACAACGTGAAAAGGTATACGCAGCCACATACTACGAACCACTCTGCTTAGATGCTGCCATGCGTCATCAAAAATAAAGAAGTGGACCATGCTTCTAATGGGGGCTTTGCGCAGCAGCTTCTAGACTGCTCCCTTTCCCTTTCCTTGAGCCAAACCTGAAGCTAGCTATAATTAGGGGTCGGCTATGGTAAATAATATTAGTGAATAAATAATAGTATATAACATTAGTCGGAAGAGCCGTCTCACCAGAAATTCGAATTTATTTGAAAAACTGATATTATTGCGACACTGTAATAATATTAGTTAATATTAGTTTTTCAAACACTAATATTAGTTTCCGTTCCCTAGCTATGGTATGTGTCACCGAATGGAAGGAACTCTCCGCCTTTCTTTCTGAATCCCTGGAGGGCTCTGTTTTTGTTTTTGTGTATGGGGTCCAGGGATTCAGAAAGTTTTTTTTTTGGGCGCTGTTTTGGGCGCTGTTTTTGGTTTGGGCGCTGTTTTTGGTTTTGTGTACGGGGTCCCACCACCTGGGGTGAAATCCACTAAATAAAAAAACGGACATAAATAAGTGGATAAGGCGAGGGGGGGCAGTGTTTCATTTTTCGACGACGCGTCGCCATTGCGTCGCCATTCCGTAGAATGCTACGCCCCCCGGACCCCCCGATATCGGGACACGCTGCCCCCCGACCCCCCCAGGCTCCGCGCTTCGCGCTCCGCCATGCGATGGCTACGCAAATATCCTGAAATCAGGGTTGAGTAGCCCAAGTAGCTCCTCAACCTGGACTGCAGAAATCTGAAATTAAAAACACTGAGGGGGGGGGCAAAAAAGAGTCTGACCCCATGCCCACAATGTGTAGAGCTTGTTGAGAGGATGAAGAATCTGGTCTTAATTATTTTTTTGGCCCAGTAGGTAGAAAGTTATGGGCCTCCAAAGTTTGGTTGGGTGGGTGGGTGGTGGGGGAAAAACTATAATTTTATAAAAAATAGGTACTTCTCTAGATTTTTCTCATAGCTCACAGAATGACTTGGGAGTGGAATTGGGGTGTTCCTCTACTGAAGACCAGTCTCCATTGGTACTATTAGGCATTCTCCCCTCCCCCCCCCCCCCTACCCCCCCAAACCCAACCCAGCAGTACAAAACGAGGAAGTACAGATTCTGCAACGAACGTACTGGTGCCTGCACCTCTTCTTTCTTCGCATTTCTTCTTTCTATCTGGGACCATTTCATGTTGTTCGATGGACCCCTTCTTTTTGAGCATCGAATGTGACGAGCGCGGACGGGAATTGTTCAACAGGCACCCTATGAACGTCGCGAGGCACAAGAACTTGAAGGCATGCAGAGAAGCAACCGCGAAATGTGTTGCTGAGGCTTGTGGCTTTTGCGGTGTTGTCTGCCATGACAGGAGCCCTGGAGTGTGCAATGTGGACTTAAGGAAGGGATCCTCCTTACAAGTAATAGTGGTGACATCTTCATGCCCTCAAGTTTACAAGGTGTCTTACGCTTCTGTTGAGAATATATCCGCAGCCAACCCTTGTACCAATAGGCCTGTTGCATGCCCTATCTGACTTTCTGATCCCAGCAAGACCCGCAAGTACGTGTGGAGCTACCACTTCCTTCATCACATGCAGTCTGTCCACTTAGCCCAGCCACTCAGCACTGACGACATTAAGACATTGGCCCTGAGTGTGGCTGAGTTTAAGGGGGTCATTGGAAAGGAGTACAAGTCTAACAGACGTGATCAAAAGGTGCAAGAGGCACAATATCTATATTGGGCTGAAGCAGCCCTAGTAGAGGTGCCGGCATTGTTCTGGAGTAGGGTGGTTAAGAAAGAGGAAAGGGGAGAGGGAGGAAGAGAGGGAGAGGGACAGGAAGAGGAAGAGGTAGGAGAAGGAGGAAAGGTAGAGGAGGGTGATGAGGATGAGGATGTGGAAGAGGACGAGGATGAGGATGACCCCATGGCCGACTGGTGCTAAACCTCAAGGATAAATACAAATGTTGGTCGTCTAGGTGATTGGTTGTAATAGCTGAAGGAACCTTCCTGTTCGCTTGCTCTGGGGAGGGTTACTGTGGATTTCGCCATCAGAGCTTGGACCAGAGTACTTCCTAGCGCGCGCTATTGTGTGCTGGCGCGCTGCCTTTTTGAGCCCCATTGCGCGTTTCGCGCAGTTTTTTGCAAACCCCTATTTTTTGCAAACCCCATTTTTGCGCTTTTTGCACTACAAAGCGCAGTTGTTTTCTTCAAGTGCGCTAAAGCACTGGCCAATTTGGTCAATGTAAGTACCCTGGCTTGAACTACAGTGCGACAGCACAGAGGTAAGTTCTCATCCTCTTTCAAGGCGTGAGGTTGGAGATTTCATCATTTAATCTTCATCCTGCGGGATAATGGTTTGTGTCGTGAAATGCACCTCTTCAGGTCAGTATCCCCTTCCCCCCCCCAATCCCACTCCAAACTGAAGGTGGGAACACTCCACTATTGTTTTTCTTTCGAGAACGCCTCGCCATTACGTTTCTGCATGAAAGTAGAAATGGGCATGGGCCTGGTTAAACTAGCAAAATATGCCACTGCGAACGCTTCCCGCTACACGCTTTGTGCTCTGCGGGTTTCAGGGGGCAGCGCATTGCCCTGGGGTCGCACCAAGTCGCTCGATTTGCGACGAGTCGCAAAAATTAGACTAAATTAAATTGTAAGTGGGAGACTCTCCAGTACATTATAATTAATCACAAACAACATCTTCTGGATCCCAAAACATTGCCATCAACCTGAGCCAAAACAGGATGCCATGGACGATAGTGATACTGACCTGACACAGCCCGGCAGCCCATCCGCCCCAACCACCTCCCAGGTGAAATGCTCTTGAGGGCCTGCCGCATAGCTAGGGTGGTAGTGGACCTGTGCATGCGCCGTTTGATGATGCTGATGATGCTGATGATGCTGATGATGCTGATGATGCTGACGATGATGATGATGATGATGATGATGATAATGATAATGATGATGACGATGCTGCTGCTGCTGCTGAAGATGATGATGATGATAATGGTGGTGGTGGTGGTGGTGGTGGTGATGCTGATGGTGATGATGTTGCTGATGCTGATGGTGGTGGTGATGCTGATGATGCTGATGGTGGTGGTGGTGCTACTGCTGATACTGTTGATCCTGATGGTGATGCTGATGGTGGTGGTGATAATGGTGTGATGATTTTGGTGTGTGTGGTGCTGATTTTGTGATGGAGATGGTGGTGATGTGGTGGTGGTGGTGTGCTGACATGCTGCTGCTGATGCTATGGGATGCTTCTGGTGGTGGTGATATGTTAGGTGTCGTGATGATGAGGTGATGGTGAAAAATGGACTGCTGCTGACTGCCATACTGCTGACTGCTGCGAGATGCTGATGTTTCGCTGGATGCTGCTGGATGCTGCTGCATGCTGCTCTGCTCCTCTCCTAGCAGCTGATGATCGTCTCCCCTGCCGATGCTGCTTCTGCTGCTTCTGCT
This sequence comes from Chlamydomonas sp. ICE-L, assembly GCA_013435795.1. Taxonomy (NCBI): domain Eukaryota; kingdom Viridiplantae; phylum Chlorophyta; class Chlorophyceae; order Chlamydomonadales; family Chlamydomonadaceae; genus Chlamydomonas; species Chlamydomonas sp. ICE-L. The sequence continues at coordinate 4,889,425 of JACBWV010000660.1, read as the reverse complement.
GTACTGATGCTGCTTGACTGCTGCTGCTGCCTCGGCTGCTGATGCTGATCCTGATTCATGATGCTTATGACATATCTAATGTGATACCCTACCCTCTCCTCCATGCAATCCCTTCCCACTCGCCCCACTCACTCCAAACCAGGCCGTCCGACGCTTGGGTTTTGCCTACCATATCCATTTTCTTCCCACCCTCTCCCCCTCCCTATCTCATACCTTAACATCCCCGACATCCTCACGCTCTCCTTTTGCTTGCCCCTCTCTCCCTCCCTTTACCTTACACCACCGACATCTTGACAATCATTGCCACCAGGCACTGGGGTTGCACAGCACAATCCTGTTCCTCTCTCTCCCTCCCTATACCTTATACTACCGACATCTTGACAATCATTGCCACCAGGCACTGGGGTTGCACAGCACAATCCTGTTCCTCTCTCTCCCTCCCTATACCTTATACTACCGACATCTTGACAATCATTGCCACCGCGGCTACTGGTGTTGCACGAGCACATCCTGTTGTCCCTCTCTCTCCTCCCTAACCTTAAACTACCCTCTAAACTAGACCGACATCTTGACAATCATTGCCACCAGGCACTGGGGTTGCACAGCACAATCCTGTTCCTCTCTCTCCCTCCCTCTTACCGTAGGGGTTAATCGCTACCTACATCTGTGACAATCAGTGCCACGGCAGCACGGGATTTGCACAGCACAATCCTGTTCCTCTCCTCCCCCGTAGCCCTATACCTTATACGACCGCATCTGACAATCATGCCACCAGGCACTGGGGTTGCACAGCACAATCCTGTTCCTCTCTCTCCCTCCCTATACCTTATACTACCGACATCTTGACAATCATTGCCACCAGGCACTGGGGTTGCACAGCACAATCCTGTTCCTCTCTCTCCTCCCTATACCTTATCTACAGACATATCATAATACACTCATTGCCACCAGCACTGGGTTGCAAACAATCACAATCCCTGGTTCCTCTCTCTCCCCTCCCTATAACCTTGATACTTGACCGACATCTTGACAATCATTGCAACCAGGCACTGGGTTGCACAGATCCTGTTCCTGTCACGCGTCTCTCCCCTCCCTATACCTTATACTACCGCAGCACCATTGACAATCCATTCGCCTACTAAAAGGCCTGGGGTTTGCACATACTGCACAATCCTGTTCCGCCCTCTCCCATTCCCTCTCTCTCCCATCCCTCTACCCTTAATTACCGACATCTTGACAATCAGTGAGTCGACTGTACACGGGGGTTGCATCAGCACAATCCTGTTCCTTCTCGCAATCCCTCCCGAACACCTTATAAACCGATCAGGTCTTGACAAGCATTGCCACCAGGCACTGGGTTGCACAGCACAATCCTGTTCCTCTCTCTCCCTCCCTATACCTTATACTACCGACATCTTGACAAATCATTCCACCAGGCTTGGGGTTGCACACACAAGCCTGGTCCGCTCTCTCCCTCCCTATACCCTGATACTACCGGCATCGTGTGAACAAGCAGTGCCACTCAGGCACGGGGGTGTGCACAGCACATCCTGTTCCTCTCTCTCTCCCTCCTAAGCCTTATACTACCGACATCTTCACAATCAATTGCCACGCGAAACAAGCACTGGGGGTGCACTACTCACTCTTGGGTTCTTCCTCTCCCGCCCTTTACGACAACTAACAGATAGCTTGACATCATGGCCAAAACCACATGCACTGGGGTTGCACATGCAACCAATCTCTGTTCCTCTCGCTCCCTGCCCTATACCTTAGACTTCCGCCGCCGACAGCGTGACAATCATGGGCGGCCCACCACCTAGGCCACTGGGGGTGTGCACATACAAATCCTCTTCCCTCTCCCTCCTCCCCTATACACTTTACTACTAACAATCAACTACCTAGGACATTCTTGACAATCCTTGCCACCAGGCACTGGGGTTTGCAACACTGCACACAGGCCGGTTCACATACTCCTCTCTCACTCCCTACCCTATCCCTTATATTACCTGACATCTTGAACAGCATTGCACCAGGACTGTGGGTGCAGCACAATCCTGTTTTCCCCTCTCTCTCCCTCCGATACCTATACACCGACACCTCTTCTAACATCAGTGCCACCCAGTCACTATGGGGTTGCTGCAGCACAATCCTGCTGCCTCCTCTCCCTCCCTATACCTGTAGTCCTACCATGTATCACGTATACCGACAGCGCTTCATCAATTGCACCCCGGACAGCACTGGGGGGGGCACCACAATCCTGTCCTCTCTCTCCCTCCGATACCTTAACTACCGCATCTTGACAATCATTGCCCCAGCACTGGGGTTGCACGCACCATCCCGTTCCTCTCTCCGCCCTCCCTATACCTTATACACCACCGACAGCTTGACACAATCATTGCCAACCAGGCAACTGGGTTGCACAGCACATCCTGTTCCTCTCTCTCTCCCCCCTTACCTACACTAACGATATCTTTGAAATCATTCCACCAAATCACTGGGTTTGCACAGCACCATCCTGTTCCTCCTCTCTCCCTCCCCTATAACCTTATACTACCTACAATTCTTGACAATCATTGCCACACCAGGCCTGGGGTTCACAGCACAATCCTCGTTCCCCTCTCCCTCCCTCATACCTTATACTAACGGACATTCTTGACAATCATTGCCCCCAGGCACTGTGGGTTAAGCCACCACATGCCTGTTTCCTCTCATCGTCCCGCCCTATACCTTATACTACCGACATCTTGACAATCATTGCCACCAGGCACTGGGGTTGCACAGCACAATCCTGTTCCTCTCTCTCCCTCCCTATACCTTATACTACCGACATCTTGACAATCATTGCCACCAGGCACTGGGGTTCACGCACATCCTGTTTCCGTGCTCTCCCTCCCTTCCCCCCTGCATATTTCCCTTTAAGCTTTACTTCCCAACCTCTACAAATTACCAGTTACCACCAGATTTTCAGTAATTACCTAGAATGACTCCAGAAAAACTTTCAGTTACCGTCTAGAAATGTGTTACTGTTGATTGACCAACACCTACACCACCTAATAATAATTCAGAGTCAAGGGGGAATTATGGGTTGACGTGTCCCCCGCCCCCCCCCCCCCCCACACACACACACACACACAAACACACACACACACCAGTGCTGTGGAGTGAGCTTGTCTTGGGTCCACTGCTGCTTTCAGACTCCCCACTGCTTTCACTGCAAATGCTTGCATTATCAAACCTGTGTGGCTTGCCCTTGCTACTCTCTATAAACGGCACACAATACTCACACAAGCATTTACAGCACATATATTCAAAAATACGCACACCATACACACACTTCACATACATGGCATATTACTATGGAATGAAGCAATTTTGCAGTCCTATCTCATTCAAACTGATATGCTATAATCTCACCTGCCACTGGTCGAATTGGTGACAGACCTCGTTAAACCTGTCGAGTTCATGAGGATTTGGCCCACCGAGGCTAACTAATTGTGGGACTTGACTTGATTGGATTTGACTCTGGTTTTACTTGGATGTGATGTGACTTTGGAGGGATTGTAGGCTAAGCGACGGACGACGTTGTGCATCCCGGTTTACAGATAGTGAACCGCAGTACATACCGTGTTATTTGTTTCGTCAGGGGTTGTCGCGGATTACGCCATGCACTTGACACGCAGCCGTGCCGCACGCTCACGTGTGTAGTCGCTGATGATTATATGATGGAGTATCTGACAATGAAGTGGGGATGATGAGGGGTAGCTTAAATTGGTGCTGAAAATTCGTCTTTTGCAAGACTGTTGAAGGTTACTGTACACGCTTTCAATTCAAGAGTTGAAATCGGGTTGGGCCAAGTTCCCACCAGGAATAGTCGCGGGTAGGGAGGCAGAATGTTCGGTACGGTCAAGAAATGGGTATCGGCGGGTGCAAGCGGCTTCTTGGGACTGGGCTCATCAGGTGCGAGCTTCCAACTTGCGAGCTTCACGATCTCTTTCTTAGCGCATGGACTGCTTCCACTCTATCATCCCAGTCATGAACGATAACCGACTTTCATTTTGCTTCACCGTGTCCTTGAGGGCTGACATTGCAGCCTCCCACCCACCCACCCACCCACCCCACCCCACCCCCCCCACCCCCCACCCCACCCCACCCACCCCTACCCTTCCACCCCACCCACCCCCCTCCCCCCTGCCCCCCCCACCCCACGCCTCTCCCCACCACCCCCACCCACCCTCCCCCCCCCACACCACCCCAACCACCACCACCCACCACCACCACCCACCCCCTACCACACCCCACCAATCCGCCACCCCACCCCCATCCCCAATCCCTCTCACCCACCCCCCACCTCCCACCCCCTACCCCTACCCACCGCCGTACACCCCCCCACACCATCAACAGGCTTACTAAAGCCTTGATAGTGGTTTGTTTGTTACATGGTCTATCAGCCCCTCAGGCTGCTCACTGTTCTTCATGGGAGTTAACATGGTAAAAATAAATGTTGACCCAAAGTCATTATGATATCATACAAATGGATGATATGATAATGTACATAATGCGTACACTTTTAGCCTAGCCAGACTACTATGCCGGTCGGGGCCCTTCCTGGATGTGAAATCATGATAGGTCATGATCACCTGACTAAAAACATCATTACCACCACCACCACCACCACCACACACACACATGCACACAAACACACACACACACACGTACACACAAACACACACACACACAGAAAATCCAACACCAACACACCTGCACTCCTCCTCCCCCCCCTCCCCCCCCACCACAAACACGCACACACACGAACTGCCCCCCCCCTCCCCCCCCCTTCCCCCACCAGCCTCAAAATTTGCGCCATGCTGACGCCCAGTGCTGCGCCCCTACCAGTTGGACCATACATCTGAAGTCCCCTCACACACACTCACCCACCACCACCACCACATCCACCCCAGCTATGCGCACAACATTTGTGATAATTGCAACAGTAAATGCGATAATGCAATAGTGGCCTGGCGGTACCAAAGAAAACGGCGACTTATATATAGGCGTTGCTGCTGTCCTTCTGTCCCCCCCCCCCCCCCCCCCCCCGCCCCCCCCCTCCCCCCCCCCCACCCCCCCCCACCCCCCCCCACCCCCCCCCCCCCCCCCCCCCCCCCCCCCCCACACACACACACCTCCCCACGCACTGCCCCCCTCACCCACCCCTCCACCACCAGCCTCAGCATGTGCGCCATACTCACGCCCAGTGTTGCGCCCCTGTCAATTGAACCATACATTTTAAGTCCCATCACACACGCACCCCCCCCCCACCACATCCACCCCAGCCAGCCGCACAACATTTGTGATGATTGCATCAGTAATTGTGATAATGCAGTAGTGGCCTGGCGGTACCAAAGAAAACAGCGACTTACATATAGGCGTTGCTTCTGTCCTCCCCCCCCCCCCCCCCCCCCCCCCCCACCCCCCCACACACACACACCCTTCCCACGCACTGCACCCCTCCCCCCCACACCCTCCCCTCCACCCACCAGCCTCAGCATGTGCGCCATACTCACGCCCAGTGCTGCACCACTGCCAGTTGAACCAAGCATCATGTCCCCCCCCCACACACACACACGCACACACACAACCACATCCACCCCCACCAGCCTCACAACATTTGTGATAATTGCAACTTCAATTGCACCAATGCAGTAGTGGCCTGGCGGTACCCCAGAAGAAAACAACTTACATTTAGGCGTTCCTGCTCTCCTACCTGTCAAAAACCATGCAGATACATCTAGCTTCTCCTTTCGGGCTAAGCCCCCCCCCCCAACAATTGTGGTAATGCAGGAGTGTCCAAGGAGTGGTCCGGTGCTACCAAAGAAAACAGCAACTTACATAAAGGTGGTGCTGCTGTCCTCCCTGTCAAAACCATGTGGATTCATTTAGCTACACCTTCTAGCTAAGCCCTCCCCCAAAGGTGGTGCTGCTGTCCTCCCTGTCAAAACCATGTGGATTCATGTAGCTACACCTTCTGGGCTAAGCCCTCCCCCAAACAAGTGTGACAATGCAGGAGTGCCCAAGGAGCGGTCTGAAAGAGCAAAAGAAAACAGCAACGGTGCTGCTGGCCTACCTGTCATAACCCATGCAGATACATCTAGCTACACCTTCCTGGCTAAGCCCTCCCCCCAACAATTGTGAGAATGCAGGAGTGTCCAAGGAGCAGTCCGGTTGTACCAAAGAAAACAACAACATACAAATATGTGTTGCTGCAGTCCTCCCTGTTAAAACCCATGCGGATACATGTAGCTACTCCTTCCGGGCTGAGCCCCCCCCCCCCCATACACACACACACATAACAACAACAACAACAACAACTACTACAACAATTGTGTTCATGCAGGAGTGCCCAAGGAGCGGTCTGACAGTTCCAAAGAAAACAGCAACGGTGCTGCTGGCGTACCTGTCAAAAGCAATGCGGATACATCGAGCTACCCTCTTCGGGCTAAGCCCTCCATGGAACCTGGGCAACTGCCCCAGAGAGCGGGTCTGGAGCGCCCTGCACTGTGGGGGGGGCCAGACCCCCTAGCACTGACCAGCGCCCCCAAGCAACCAAACCTGGTGTTAGTCCCTGGGCGCAGAGGCAAGAGAAAGTTGGACGATAGTGACGGCATGACTCCTTCTAAGCCCTCACTGACACCCATCGCTGCCCTAAGTAACACCACCTTTCCGCTAGACCATTATGGCTTGGCCTCGCAAGCCGACCCTACCCTTAGGGCTGCCAAGAGGAGGGCAGTCGGGGGGGCCTCGTACACAGAGATGGGGCCAAGCCGATCGCAACCGTGGTGGAGTTCCAAGAAGGATCCGCAGGCTCAGCTCCAGCAGCTCGCTGGCGGCAGTGCAAGGAAGGCTGATGCGGGCACACAAGCACTAGCCACGGGAGCCCCTGTACCGACTGTTGGTGCGTCTATATTTTTGTATTTATTTTTTAGTTGTGAAAGGTATTTCTAACCAGGATGTGCAAGGAAGGCTGATGCGGGCGCTCTAGCTCTAGCCACGGGAGCCCCTGTACTGACTATTGGTGTGTCTAACTTCTTGTATTTGGCTAGCACATTTTTCGGCTGGAAAAGGCTGGCTCATGGATCGCTTGTATTTGGCTTGCTTATTTTATGGCTGGCTATAGCTGGCTCATGGAAAGCTTGCATTTGGTTAGCTCATTTTTTTTTATGGCGATAGCTGGCTCATGGATTGCTTGCATTTGGCTAACACATTTTTTGAATAGCAAAGGCTGGCTCATTTTTTGGCTGGCAATAGCTGGCTCCTGGATTGCTTGCATTTGGCTAGCACATTTTTTGAATGGCAAAGGCTGGCTCATGGATGGTTTGTATTTGGCTAACACATTTTGCAGCTAGCACATTGGCTGGCTCATGCATTGCTTGTATTTGGCTTGCTCATTTTCTGTATGGCAATGGCTGGCTCATGGATCGCTTGTATTTGGCTTGCTTATTTTCGGCTAGTAAAGGCTGGCGCATGGATTGCTTGTATTTGGCTTGCTCGTTTTCCGGCTGGCTATAGCTGGCTCATGGATGGCTTGTATTTGGCTAGCACATTTTCCGGCTGGCTATAGCTGGCTCATGGAAAGCTTGCAATTGTCTTGCACATTTTTTGAATAGCAATGGCTGGCGCATGGATCGCTTGTATTTGGCTAGCACATTTGTTGGCTGGCAATGGCTGGCTCCTGGATCGCATGTATTTGGCTTGCTCATTTTTCGGCTGGCTATAGCTGGCTCATGAATCGCTTGTATTTGGCTAGCACATTTTTCAGCTAGCACATTGGCTGGCTCAAGGATTGCTTGTATTTGGCTTGCACATTTTTTGAATAGCAAAGGCTGGCGTATGTGCTGCTCATCCTCTGAGCACCTCCTTTCGTACTCCAAACAAACCAGCCAAACCAGACCAAACTAGAACAAACCAACCTGTGTCCCTCCCCCCACTACCTCCCAGTGGACTGTGCCAAATGGAATCGTGCTGTGCGTGTGTGGACCTCAGTGTGACTCCCTCGACACTCCCACCAAACCAGACCAAACTAGAACAAACCAACCTGTGTCCCTCCCCCCCACTAGCCCCCAGATGAACAAGCCAAATGGCATCGTGCGGTGCGCATGGCAGCCTCTGTGTGCCGCCCTTGCTTCTTCAACCAAACCAACCAAATCAACCAAATCAACCAAACCAAGCCAAACCAAACCAACATGTGTCCCTCCCCCCCCACCTGTCCCAGAGGACCGAGCCAAATGGCATTGTGCTGTGTGCATGTCACCCTCAGTGCACCTCCCTCGACACCCCTTCCAAACCAAACTAAAATAAGCCGAACCAAACTAACTTGTGTCCTTCCCCCCACTACCTCCCAGAGGACTGTGCCAAATGGTATCGTGCTGTGCGCGAGTCGACCTCAGTGTGACTCCATCAAATCCCTACCAAACCAAACAAACCAAACCAAACCAAACCAAACCAACCTGTGTCCCTCCCCCCCACTACCCCCCAGAGGAGCGAGCCAAATGGCATCGTGCTGTGCGCATGTCAACCTCTGTCCGCCTCCCTTGCTTCTCCAACCAAAACAACCAAATCTACCAAACCAAACCAAACCAAACGGTGTCCCTCCCCCCCACCTGTCCCAGAGGACCGTGCCAAATGGCATCGTGCTGTGCGCATGTCAACCTCTGTCCGCCTCCCTTGCTTCTCCGACCAAAACATCCAAATCTACCAAACCAAACCAAACGGTGTCCCTCCCCCCCACCTGTCCCAGAGGACCGTGCCAAATGGCATCGTGCCGTGCGCATGTCAACCTCTGTGCGCCTCCCTTGCTTTTCCAACCAAACCAAACAAACAAACAAAATCAGCCAAACTGAGCCAACCTGTGTCCCTCCCCCCCACCTGCCCCAGAGGAACGAGCCAGATGGCATCGTGCCGTGCGCATGTCAACCTCTGTGCGCCTCCCTCGACACCCACCCAAGCCTGCTACAAGCTTCCCCACCAAACGGTTTCGGAGCGAAGTGAGCGTGAACAACTCACTCATCAAAAGACGTTGGGCCGGTCCCATTTTTGACAACGACTCAGAGCTGGAGGACCTACCAGAAGCTGAGTTGAAGCTGGGGGCAGGTCATGGCCTACCTGGCATCCCTGCCGGATCAAATAACCAACCCTGCTCTTTTGGGGGTTGGATGGCTCCGAAACCGGCAGACGGTGAGATGAGCGGCACACTGACAGTGAGATAGAGTAGTAGGGTAGTCCCAAACCCCCCAAACCCCCACCACACACACACACACTCACACACACACTCACAAAGACACTCACAAAGACACACACTCACACACAGACAGTGAGATAAATTAGTCCCAACCCCCCACCACACACACACACACTCACACACACACTCACAAAGACACTCACAAAGACACACACTCACACACACACTCACAAAGACACTCACAAAGACACACACTCACACACAGACAGTGAGATAGATTAGTCCCCAAACCCCCACCACACACACACACTCACACACACACTCACAAACACACTCACAAACACACACACACACTCACTCACACACACTCACACACACACTCACAAACACACTCAAAAACACACACTCACACACTCACTCACACACACTCACACACACACTCACACACACACTCACACACACACAAACACACACACACACTCACACACACACTCACACACACACTCACACACACACACACAAACACACACACACACTCACTCACACACACTCACACACACACTCACACACACACTCACACACACACACTCACACACACCACACACACACACACACACAAACACACACACACACACACACACTCACACACACACTCACACACACACTCTCACACACACACACACAATGGCACCCATGCTACCCCTCACCCCCACAAACCACCCCCACACACCCCACCACCCAACAGAGGCAAGCATGGACGCCAGCCGTGTTATGGCTGTTTAGCAGCGACTTGGATTTGGGTCTCGTAGGTAGTAGTTTGTACCTCCAGTGTAGTTTGTACCTCCAGTGTCGTTTGTACCTCCAGTGTAGTTTGTACCTCCAGTGTAGTTTGCACCTCCAGTGTAGGTTGTACCTCCAGTGTAGTTTGCACCTCCAGTGTAGGTTGTACCTCTAGTGAAGGTTGTACCTCCACGTTTCCAGGCTTCATTTCCAAGAATTCTCAGAAATTCTCAGAAAAATTGAACTCATCCGTTTGTTGCGCTGGAGTGACCTATGTCATCATATAATTGAAATTGAAATTGTTACATCCGTGTAGAACCGTTACTCACAGGACGTGAAGTTAAGGACACCATAGCGTAAGCCGGAGCTAGCTATAGTCACATGTCATCATATAATCAATCATCAATACCAATGTTGAAACCTTGATTCACCAATTGGCCAAAGTGTCAGAACTCTCGGGCCAAATCCTCAAGTTTGAGGTAGGAACTATGGACTACAACATCGAAATCCAAACCTAGCACACACTTTTCCTGTCATCATCTTCAGGTTCTGCTGCTGCAAAGTCTGCCATCCCTCATCCCATTCAGGACTTGTCATCTGGCACGGAGTCTCCCCCACCCACACACCCCCACCCACAACCCACCCATCCACCCCACACCCCCACACCCACCCACAACCCACCCATCCACCCCACGCAACACACAAGAGCCTACCTAACATCACTGTTCTCTATTCCTGTCATCATCATCATAATCATCAACATCATCAGATTCTGCTGCTTAAAATTCTGCCATCCCTCATCACATTCAGGACTTGTCATCTGGCACGGAGTCCCCCCCCCCCCCCCCCCCCCCCCCCCCCCTCCCGCACACACAACACACACAACACCACACACACACACACACACACCACCACACGCACACACCACACAGAGCCCCAGCACAGAGCCCACCTAACATCACTGTTCTCTATTCCTGTCATCATCAGGTTCTGCTGCTGGGACGTCTGCCATCCCTCATCCCATTCAGGACCTGTCATCTGGCAAAGAACCTCCACCCTCTGCTTCCAAACCAAACACAGGTATGCAGTTCGTCTGTCTGCCTCTCTGGCTGTCTTCCTCTCTGTCTGTCTGTCTGTCTGTCTGATAGAGTCTAGGGGTAGCCAATTTGGCTGAAAAACTGATCACCTGTCAAGAAGCCTGCATCGTCTTCTTCCAAACCCAACACATGTACATGTACATGGGGAAGAGTTATATTTGTCTGTCTGTCTGCCTCTCTGGCTGTCTTCCTTTCTGTCTGTCTGTCTGTCTGTCTGATACAGTCTAGGGGTAGCCAATTAGTCGAAAAGAAGTTGTCATCCACAATACCACAATGCCACAATACCACAATACCCACCCACGAAGTATACGCGAGCAAAGAAGACATAATACCACAAGGCCACAATACCACTAACCTCACCCCCACATACCACAATGGCCACATACCCACATATGCCACAATCCCACATCCACCCACATACCCGACAAGATAATACCACAAGCACCATTACCAACAAGGCCTCTCAAATACCAACACAATACCACCTGCCCCAACCCCACCCCATCAACACCACCACCAACACCCACAACAAAATGGAAAAAATATGAGGGGAATATAACAACACCCATCTAAAAGACAACCCCCAACACGAAAAAGTTGGGAAAATGAAACAAAATGAGGGAGATTTAATAACACAACCCAGGCCACCCACACCGCACACAAAACCACACCCACACAACAGGGGTAGGCAAGGATGCCAACCCTTCAACCTCATTCCCCCACCCACCCATGCACCCACCCACCCACCACCACCACCACACGCATACACATGCACATGCATACACACACACAATGGCACTCATGCCATCCACACCCTCATAGACCACACCACACAACAGAGGTAGGTAATTATGCCAACCCTTCAATCTTATTCTCCTGTGGCACTGCTCCCCACCCACCCACCCAACCGCCACCACCACACGCATACACATGCACATGCATACACACACACAACAGCACCCATGCCACACACACCCTCACACACACCACCACCCAACAGAGGCAGACAAGGATGCCAACCCATCAACCTCATTCTCCTTTGGCGCAGCCTTCACAAGCGGCGCCTCAGCCATGAGCGGCTCAAGCGCATCCACACACATACATGCACAAACACATCCGCACACACACACACACACACCACGGCATCCATGCCCCCCGCCCCACCCCACCCCGCCCCCCCACCCCCCACACATCCCGTACACACAGACATGCACACACACACATACACATGCATACACACTCAACAGCAACCATGCTACACCCCACCCCCACAAACCACCCCCACGAATCCCACCACCCTACAGAGGCAAGCAGGACGCCAACCTTCAACCTCATTCTCCTTTTGGCGGCAGCCCCCCCCCCCCCCACCCCCACACACACGCACACCTAACACACAGACATGCACACACACATACACATGCATACACAACACACAAACAAGCACCCATGCTACAACACCCCACCCCCACAAACCTCCCCCACACACCCCACCACCCAACAGAGGCAAGCAAGGGACGCCAACCCATGAACCTCATTCTCCTTAGGCGCAGCCCCCCCCCCCCCCCCCCCCCCACACACACACACACACACACACACACACACACATACACATGCAACATGCGCATGCATACACACACACTAAGGCACACACAAACACCCCAGCCCACACCCAACAGAAGGCAAGCAAGGACCCAACACCCTTCAAAACCTTCACTTCTCCTTTGGCGCAGCCTTCACACGAGCGGCGCCCCAGCCACAAGCGTTCAAGCCAGCAACAACACACACAACACAACACCACACCACCGGCATCCAATGCCCCCCCCACCCAACCCCCCTCCAACCCACCCACCCCACACACACAAACCACCAACTACCAGTGCACAAAACACACACACATCACAAACCAAAACATCATCCATGCTAACCCCACCACACGCACCAACATAACCGCACACACACTCAACCGCACCGCACAACACCTACACCACACACACAATGCATGCAACACACCCAACGGCCCCATGCTACAAAGCCCCATCCTCCCTCGAACCACCCCCACCCACCCCCCACCACCCAACAAGCAAGCACTGGACTCGGAACCCCTTCAACCTCATTCTCCTTTGGCCCGGCCCCCCGCCACCCCCCCCCCCCCCCCACACAAATCACACACACCACCCGAAGCATGCACCCACACACACACCACCAACCACCACACGCATGCATGCATACACACACACAACGGCACCCATGCTACACCCCACCCCCACAAAGCTCCCCCACACACACCACCACCCAACAGAGGCAAGCAAGGACGCCAACCCTTCAACCTCATTCTCCTGTGCCCTTCCCCCACCCCCACCCTGCACCCACCCACCCACCCACACACCCCACCGACTGCACCCCACACCTGCACATCCAACGCACCACGCATACAACACACCACACGGCAACCATAGCCACACCCCATGCAACTCCCACCATACCCACAAGGCAAGCAGGACCGGCCAACACTTCAACCTCTGTGATCTCCTTTCTGGTGCGCGCCTTCACCACGGAGCCCCAGCCACGGTGGCTCAAGTGCCATCTTCTGCGGGCCACCTACCCAACAACCGCCCATCAGTGCTGGACGTGCTTTTTGTTTTGGTGCTGCCCAGGCAGGTGGTTCGTCAACTGGCAAGGTGGGAGTAGCACATGTATGCATATATGTAGTGCTGTAGTGCTGGCATTGCGCTTCAAGCTTTCGTGCTAGCTTCGCTCGTGCCGCTTGGTTTGTGCGTGACGGACAAATGTTGGTAGTGTCAGCACAATGTGCCGGTGTATTATGTAGTGCTGTAGTGCCGGCATCGCCTTCAGCTTCGGTGCTGCTCAGGCAGCCGGTGTGTCAACTGGCAAGGTGGGTGTAGGTTCTGTAGTGCTGTAGTGCTGGCATCGCCTCCGGCGTTGGATCGCTGTTTCTAGGCCGGGTGTGTTTAACTGGCAAGTGGTGAGGTTTCTGTAGTCTTGTAGTGCTGCGCAATCGCCTTCAGCATTGGTGCTGTTTAGGCAGCTGGTGTGTCAACTGGCAAGGTGGGTGTAGGTTCTGTAGTGCTGTAGTGCTGGCATCGCCTTCAGCATTGGTGCTGTTTAGGCAGCTGGTGTGTCAACTGGCAAGGTGGTGGTCGTCTGTAGGCTGTATGCTGGCCACGCCATTCAGCATTGGTGCGGTTTAGAGCAGCTGGTGGGTCATCCTCGGCATATGGGTGGTGTAGGTCTGTAGTGCTTGCGTACATTGCTGGGCAAATCTCGATCCTTCAGCATTGTGGATGGCTGTTTAGGCAGCTTGGTGTGTCACTGGCACGGGGGTGTAAGGTTTCTGTAGTGCTTTAGTGTCTGGCATCATTCCTTCTACTCCATTGGTTCTGTTATAGGCAGCTGTGTGTCACTGGCAAGGTGGGTGTAGTTCTGTGTGCGGAATGCTGGCATCGCCTTCGCATTGTGCGGTTGCAGCTGGTGTGTCAACTGGCAAGGTGGGTGTAGGTTCTGTAGTGCTGTAGTGCTGGCATCGCCTTCAGCATTGGTGCTGTTTAGGCAGCTGGTGTGTCAACTGGCAAGGTGGGTGTAGGTTCTGTAGTGCTGTAGTGCTGGCATCGCCTTCAGCATTGATGCTTGTGTTTACAGGCGCTGGTTGTCAACTGCCAAGGTGGGTGTAGGTTTCTGTAGTGCGTAGTGGCTGGCCAGGCGCCTTCAGCATTGAATGCTGTTTAGGCAAGCTGGTGTTTCCGAACTGGCGTAAGTGGTTGTAGGTTTCTGTAGTGCGTATTTCTTGGCCAGTGCGCCTTCAGCAATTGGTGCTTGTCTTTTTTAGGCAGCTGGTGTTGTCCTCTGTTGTGTTTCAAGGTGGTGTTCGCGAGCGACAGAGTTTAGTTAGTAGTGCGTGTCTGCTGCAGCCAGGTGGTGCGTCAACTGGCAAGGTAGGTGCGGCACTCTTTGTTGACTTGACATGTAAGTGTACAGGCGTTCAGGTATGTAGTGCTGTAGTGCTCTGTAGGGCGTCTTCAACTCTGGTGTTGTTCTGTCTACTGGTGCGTCAACTGGCAAGGTGGGTGTAGCGCATGTGTGCAGGGATGTACTGCTGTAGTGCTGCTCTGGCAGGTGGTGTATCAACTGGCAAGGTGGGTGTAGTGCTTGTGTGTAGGTAAAAAGAAGAAAAACGCCTTGAGGGGGTGTGTGTTCAGGGAACCCTCCCATACGCCGCAGCTGGGGGAAATCACCAGGCAACGCAGTATTGTCCACCCTCCAGGCGTAGGGCCTCCTTGCCTGTGGGACATGGTGCAAAGCAATGTGCTGGTACAAGAGCTACTAGATTCTACTAGTGGCAGCTTTAGATAGGATTATGTCTACGTGTTCGCAGACAGACTACATGATAACATTCTGGGTATGATTTGGGAAGCCACAATTTGTACTTTGACTTGGTTCTCATAATCTCGGACAAAATTCGCGCTTGAGAATCCTCAGATTCCCAGGCCAAATTTCTCGTTTCAGGTCACGCAGTATTCAGGGTTTCAGACCTTGACCCAAAGTCATCCGCTGAATGGCTATAAGGTGGATATAATGGTCGTTGTCACGGCGGTGGTGCGACTCGTCCCAGTTTGATCAGAGCAGGCATCCCCACCCGCGTGACGACGGGCTCCCCTTAACACCCACGGCCCCATCAGGCGTTATCATTACGTCAGGTGATAGATTGGTCATAGTGAATGACGGAGGTTCTGTAGTACTGACGTGCTTGCTCAGCAGCTTTTGGTTTCACTGACAATGTGAGTGTACACTGTATCGATAATGTAAGTGCTGTAGTGCTGGCATCGCCTTCAGCTTTGGTGCTGCTCAGGCAGCAGGTGTGGCAATTGGCAAGGTGGGTGTAGGTTCTGTAGTGCTGTAGTGCTGGGGGCGCCTTCAACTCTGGTTGCTGTATCAGAACGCTGCGGCATGTGTGTTGTCATCTGAAATCTTCTCAGTGGGTGGTGCCTAGCACATGATGTAGTGCTTAGTATGCCTCTCAGAAGGCCGTGGGGTGGGTATTACACGCAATGTGGGTTGTAAGCCCATGTGATTGTAGATTATGTAGTGCTGGTAGTGCGGGGGGGGGGCTTCAGGCTTATGTGCTGCTGTTCAGGCAGCAGGTGGCAGGATGTTTTTCCGCTGTATATAGCTATCGCCGTTTTGCGTGAACCACTTCCCTATGTTTCATTCACAGTGAATTAATCCGCTATCAAAAAAGTTATTTTAGCCCGAATGCCCCTACACATCTCCAAAAGCTTATAAATGCTAGAGAAAGCACTAAAACTAAAACGCTGTGTCCCCTAGAGAGCCTAAAACCCTGAACGCAGGAAAAACCCACTATCCAGTACTTTGAAAAAACAAACTGCTGTGGTCATCTGATCTTCAAGGTGGGTGTCGGAAATGCATGTGGTTAGGTGTAGGTGGGATGGATGGGTGAAATTGTTCTGGGGTGGGTGGCATGGTGGGTGTATGTTTATATATTGGATACATGGGTGGGTATCTGGGTGTATGCATGGCATGGTTTTGTGGCATGGTTAAGTATGGGTGAATGGGTATGTGTGTGTGCATGCATGTGTGTGTGTGTAATGTGTGCATGTGTAAGTGTGTTGGTATTTAATTACGGTATGTAGTTATTGTGTTTTGTTTGTAAGGGAAAGGAGTTGGCACCCCAGGATCAGGACCATGGGCCCGCACTCCCTACCACCTGCCCATGCCCTCAAGACCCATCATTACACACACATATCACCCCCCCACACCACACAACATGCCTCCCGTCACTCCCTCATCCATTACCATAACCCATTACCGACGCCCCCCCTCACCCGTCGTGACCCCCCCCCACAGACACACACCCCCATGCCCGGGCCCTGCCCCTACCCCCCCCCCCCCCACCCCCCCCCCCACCCACTCACCACACACATGAACGCCCATAACACACACTACGCTCCTACCGCCCCTCCCCCCCACGTCTCCCGCACCTCCTTAGCCCCCCCCCACACACACACACACATGCCTTCCTTTACCCTCCAAACGACAATCTGTTCGTTCCATACCCCTACCATACCCATACGCCCCCCCTCCCCCTCTACACCCCCCTCTCCCCCTCACCTCCCTACACCTAGGTTCTCAAAGTATTAAGGCACCTATTGTTATTTTTCACATCCCTATGCTATTGATTAAATAAGTATACTTTGCCACAGGTATACTTATATAATATTAATATATATATGTATTTAATATATTTATTTAATACCATGATACTTGCCTATGGATCATGTGCTGGGTTTGTAGGGATCTAATTGAACGCACATGTATTCCTGCTTTTAGCTAGGGGGGCCCTTCATCTTTCCCGACATTTCTATGTGGTATAAAAATTGTTACATAAACATTATTTTTGTATACTTCTGCAAGATTCATTTTACCCACCCCTTCAGTTCCAAAGTCTGTTGCTATGGAAGGCCTTCATGGTCAGAGGTCCACAATTTTTATGAGGCTCGCCCTGCATATTTCATAGCACCTACCCCCTCTCACACACATACACTTAGTGACTAGTCACACACAATGACACCACCAAACAGGAAGTGGTAAGGCACAACTGAGCAACTCACGAGAGAACAAGCTAGCCCCACCTAACATGAAAAAACAGTGGCCAAGAAAAAAGAAAAAAGAAAAGAAATACTGTGTTTTCCCCAGATTTAAAAGTTGTCAACACAAAAAACTAGCACTACCCAGGCACTACCCAGGCACTACCCAGGTACAGTTTACATCTCACTCACATTCATGCCAGCACCTACCCACCCAAGCTAGATGTAGGGTTCCCCCATCCAGACCTGGAAGCTCTTACCCTGGGGTCTAAGTGACTAGGAGATGGAAGCAGTCCAAGCCCATAAAAAAGTAGTTAAGTTACTTATGCTCACATGGCTGGTTACTTTTGAGCACCCTCCCCCCCCCCCCCCCCCCCCCCCCCCCCCCCCAACACACACATCTTACCTCCTTCCCCCCTGCATACATGCGTACCCCCACCCCACCCCCCAAACACACACATACCCCCCCCACACACACACACCACAGGTTGGTGACTCAGCTGCCCCCGCAGTCTCCACCGGATTCGCATTCGGAGCCACAACAGCCACACCCTCCACATCAGCTCCGAAACCAGCTGCTGGGGCGCCTGCCACCTCAGCCACCCATACAACAACAACAGTGGCAGCTAATGCCTCCGCCCCCGGTGCCCTTGTCCAAGGCCCCCCCTCAACAGCGCCCCCCTCGTCGACACCTGTAGCCTTTGGCACCACTGCTCCCACCACTGTACCTTCAAGCGGTACTGCTACCACTGGTACTGCCCCCTCCTTCGGCACTACACCAGCAGCTGGCTTCACCTTTGGTGGCTTGGCCTCCTCAGGGGGGGCTTTGGCCACAGGGGAGGTGACTGCAGCCGCCTCCACAACACAAAGTGGCGTGGCCACGTCAAGCACAACCACTGCTCCCTCCACCGCCACCATACCGGTGTTTGGAGCAACCGCCACAACCACTGCCGTCCCCGTCCCAGTCTTCGGAGCATCAACTCCCGCCACATCCACCACCCAACTCTTCGGTTCCACAGCAGCCACAGCAGCAGCAGTACCGGGTGGGTTTTTATTTATTTATGTATTTATTTATTTAAATACAAAAATGCCCAAAGTGACATGCATTTCATTTTTTGCCCCAGCAACCTTCCCAGCGTTTTTTTGTTTTACAATATAAATGTCCAAATCCTCCACCCAACTCTTCGGTTCCACAGCTGCAGCTGCTGCACCCTCTGCCTCTGCAGGGGCCCCAGCAACCTTCACACCAGGTGGGTTTTTTGTATTTATGTATTCATTAAAATATAAAAATGCCCAAAGTGACGCGTTTCATGTTGGGCCCCAGCCACCTCCACACCAGTTTTTTGTTACAAGATACAAATGTCTACATCCACCACCCAACTCTTCAGTTCCACAGCTGCAGCAGCAGCACCCTCTGCCTCTACAGGTGGCCCAGCAACCTTCACAGCAGGTGGGTTTGTATTTCTTCATTTCTTTAATTTTATTTATCTCCTACCTAGATTATTTGTTGTAATTACATATCTGGCCAAAGTGCACGTGGGCATTTCATTTTTCCCCACAACCTCCCACAGATTTTTGTGTATATAATTTGGTGCCCAGTAATTTGGGATCCTGTTTATACAACGAACAGCGCCCCGTCGTAGATTCAAAAAGCAAGGCCGGTAGAAAAGTCTGCAGGTCCTCAGATATGATTACTTCAGTGTGTATTAGCCAGAGTGTCGCGCAAATATGAGAGATGGAGAGAGAGAGAAGAAGAAGAGAGAGAGAGGGGAATGAGAGGAGAAAGACAAGAATAAGAAGAGAGAGCAGAGAGAGAGAGAGGAGAGATCGAGAGGAGGAGCGAGAGAGAGAGAATGAGAGGGAATGAGAGAGAGAAAGACAGGAGAATAAGAGAGAGAGAGAGAGAGAGAGAGAGAGAGAGATTATCGGGCCACTTCCCATGGGGGCAACGAGCGACATCGGGGGTCCGGATTCCCAAACCTTTAAATAATGGATCCCCAAAGTGGTATACTGTTACTCGTTGCGCCAGCCCCTCAAAAAGGCATGCCCTATTGGAAAATCTCGTTTGTATGGGCGTTGCCCCCGTGGCAAGAGAGAGAGAGAGAGAGAGAGAGTGAGAGAGGGAGAGAGAGAGAGAGAGAGAGTCTCACTCCAGGCGTGTTTATCGGGCCACTCCCCCAAAAAGGTAATGATAACGCCTGGTGGGGCATGGTAGTAAGGGAACCCGTCGTACGCGGGCAGATAACGGTCTACCACCTCGACTGGACAAGCTACCATCGCGGTTGACAACGACCTGCAACGCTAAGGGTGGCCGTAGGGGGAATCGAGTAATTGAACCCCTTGACCCTTCTTCGTTTAAGCGATTTGGTGTCAAGCCACTCCCAAAGGGTGTTCTACTGTTTAAGTTAGTGTACTGTTTAAGTTAGTGTATGGGCTTTGCCCATTCCCCACGCACAACAGTGTGGAGCCCCCAGGGCCCCCTACCCTACTCCCCCCTACCTTACCTCACCCTATCCTGCCTCACCCTACCCTGCCCTACCTCACCCTACCCTACCTCACCCTACCCTGTCCTGACCTAACCTACCCTGCCCTACGAAACCAAAACAAATCAAACCTGGTATACCATGACCTTCCCAACTCCAACCCCTTGTCAGTACAGGCTCGGCAGCAGGCTTCAGCTTTGGAGCATCTGCCACTACTGCCGCTGCCACCACTGGCCCTACCACTACAGCAACCATTGCTAACCACTACCGCCACTCCATTCTCCTTCAGGGTAGGAGCTACCACTTCCTCACCTTTTCCTACCTTACCCTGTCCTGTCCTGTCCTTAGAAACCAAACCAGATCAAACCAGGCATATCTTGACCTTCCCAACTCCAACCCCTCGACTGTACAAGCTCAACAGAAGGCTTCAACTTGGGAGCATCTGCCACCACTGCCGCCGCCAACACTGGTCCTACCACTACAGCAACCATTGCTAACCACTACCACCACTCCATTGTCCTTCAGGGTAGGAGCTACCACTTCCTCACCTCACCCTACCCTGTCCTGTCCTGTCCTAAGAAACCAAACCAGATCAAACCAGGCATACCTTGACCTTCCCAACTCCAACCCCTTGTCAGTACAGGCTCGGCAGCAGGCTTCAGCTTTGGAGCATCTGCCACCACTGCCGCCGCCAACACTGGTCCTACCACTACAGCAACCATTGCTAACCACTACCGCCACTCCATTCTCCTTCAGGTAGGAGCTACCACTTCCTCACCTCACCCTACCCTACCCTGTCCTGTCCTAAGAAATCAAACCAGATCAAACCAGGTATACCTTTACCTTACCGACTCCAACCCCTTGTCTATACAAGCTCAACAGAAGGCTTCAACTTGGGAGCATCCGTCACTACTGCCACCACCACTCATTCCTTCTCTTTCCCTACCACTACTGCCACTCTGTCCCTACTACAACTGCCACTCTGTCCCTACCACTACTACCACTCTGTCCCTACTGCAACTGCCACTCTGTCCCTACCACTACTGCCACTCTGTCCCTACCACTACTGCCGCCTCTGTCCCTACCACTACTGCCGCCTCTGTCCCTACCACTACTGCCGCCTCTGTCCCTACCACTACTGCCACCACCACTCATTCCTTCTCTTTCGGGGCAGGAGCTACTTCTTTATCACCTCACCCCTACCCTATCCTGACCAACACAACCCTATCCTGACCTGACCAACACGACACTTTCTTGACCTATCCAACCCAACCCTATCCTGACCTGACCTGCCCAACCCGACCCTATCCTGACCTGATCTGCCCAACCCGACCCTATCCTGACCTGACCTGCCCAACCCGACCCTATCCTGACCTGACCTGCCCAACCCGACCCTATCCTGGACATGACCCTGACCTGCCCAACCCGACCCTATCCTGACCTGACCTGCCCACCCGACCCTATCCTGACCTGACCTGCCCAACCCGACCCTATCCTGACCTGACCTGCCCAACCCGACCCTATCCTGACCTGACCTGACCTGCCCACCCGACCCTATCCTGACCTGACCTGACCTGCCCAACCCGACCCTATCCTGACCAGACCTGACCACCCGACCCTATCCTGACCTGACCAACCCGACCCGACCCTATCCTGACCTGACCTGACCTGCCCAACCCGACCCTATCCTGACCTGACCTGCCCGACCCGACCCTATCCTGACCTGACCTGCCCAACCCGACCCTATCCTGACCTGACCTGCCCAACCCGACCCTATCCTGACCTGACCTGCCCAACCCGACCCTATCCTGACCTGGCCTGCCCAACCCGACCCTATCCTGACCTGACCTGCCCAACCCGACCCTATCCTGACCTGACCTGACCTGCCCAACCCGACCCTATCCGAGAGGCCCAACCCAACCCGACCCTTTCCTGACCTGCTCAACTCAACCCTACCCTACCTGACCCTACCATCTCCTATCCTACAGGCTTCAACTTTGGAGCATCTGCCAGTACTGCCGCCACCACCACCACTGGCCCTGCCACTACCGCCACCGCCACTCCTCCCTTCTCTTTCGGAGCAGGAGCTCCCATTCCTGCATTCGGCGCCTCCTCCTCAGCAGCACCAGGGACAGCTGGAACCGCTACCACCACCCCTATGCCAGCTTTCGGCGCCTCCACCTCGGCAGCACCAGGGACAGCTGGCACTGCCCCTGCACCAGCATTCGGCGCGCTGTCAAGCACCACACATGCTTTCGGCGGTATGCCCACCACGTCCTCCTCTCTAAACTTTGGCGCTCCCTCTGCCCTCGCAACAACTCCCGGCCTCTTCGGCTCAATAGGGACCGCCACAGGCGCAAGCACACCTGCTGGCGCTGGTTTCGGAGCCAACCCAGTCGGCAGTTCGGCCACCAACCCCTTCGCTTCCTCTGCACCTGCCCAGCCCTCACCCTTTGGCTCCGGAACCGGAACTATCTCCGGAACCGCCAACCCCTTTGGCTCCGGAACCGGAACTGTCTCCGGAACCGCCAACCCCTTTGGCTTGCCCTCGTCAACAAGTGCGACCAACCCATTTGCAGCCGCCACCGCCAATCCCTTTGCCGGATTGACCTCAGGTGCTCAGAGCTGATCCATCTCAGCACACTCACAGAATTATGTTTGCCCGCTATATATAACATTTATGTCGCATTTTAAGA
This sequence comes from Chlamydomonas sp. ICE-L, assembly GCA_013435795.1. Taxonomy (NCBI): domain Eukaryota; kingdom Viridiplantae; phylum Chlorophyta; class Chlorophyceae; order Chlamydomonadales; family Chlamydomonadaceae; genus Chlamydomonas; species Chlamydomonas sp. ICE-L. The sequence continues at coordinate 4,866,517 of JACBWV010000660.1, read as the reverse complement.
GTACCTAGATTATTTACTGCCTTCATATTAAAAAAACGGTTTTGGCGTCAAAAATGCATTTTAAAATGCATATTAGCCCCATTTGCAGCTGCCACTGCCAATCCCTTTGCTGTATTGACCGCAGGTGCTCTTAAGCATATAAGCCAAATAGTAACCAATTAACCTAGATTTTGTATAAAATATATACATATAAATGCATGTTAACCCTTTTGCAGCCGCCACCGCCAATTATTTTGCCGCATTGACCATTGGTAGGCAATTTTCATCATTTTGGGGCATTCAGAGAAGAAAAGTTCCAACGAAGGCACAAATAATGATAATGCCTGGTGGGGCGTGGTATTATAGCAATTCAGGGGATGAACTGGACAAAACGTTTCCACGAGAATTCTCGTCAATTTGGCCTGGAATTCTCGACAATTCTCGACGAAGTTCGAAACGCTTGTCCAGTTCATCCCCTGAATTGCTATAAGGGAGAAACTGGGATAGCCAAGGCAAATTTTACAGCAATTTAGTATATGATTTGGATTTGGGTCTTGTAGTTTTTAGTTCATACCTCTACTTCTTCAGAATTGGGGTTCAGGCCAAAACAATTGAGTTCATAATTTGGGTTCTGAACCCAAGTTCTGAGAACTTCTTAGAATTCTCGATTCTCTGGGCAAACTGTCTGGGGGGGGGTGTTAGTGTGTGTGTGTGTGTGTGAATTCCCAGGCCCAATTGTCAAGTTTGAGGTACAAACCACAGAGTGTTTCGAAAACCCAAATTCCAATCATCCACTCAATTACATTTTTAGAGTTACTATTATTTATTTGTATCCAAACAGAACGGTTAAAGCATTTTAAATACATAAATATGAAAATATATATTAAAAATAAAGATGTGCAGCATCAAAAATACATAAAATCTTTAGATAGCAACGCATATTAACCCCTTTGCGTCCGCCACTGCCTCTACTGTTTTTCTAGCGTTGTTTCTAGTGACGCGTCGCCATCTGTTGCTGCATGGGTTCGTATGTGTCAGGCTAAACTATCCATTCATCCATCAATCCATCCATCCATTCATTCACCAATCCATCCATCCACCAACCCATCAATCCATCTATCAATCCATCCATCCCCATTTGTCCATCCATCACATTGCACTCCTCCCCCTCCACCCACCCAACCCTTCCCATCCCCCTTCATCAACACAGCACAGTCCTTTCCTCCCCCTCCACCAACCCAACCCTGCCCCTTCAACCCTCAGTTACAACCACCACTCCCCCCACCACCACCACACTGGTTTTCGGAGCAACTGCCTCTACCCCGCCGCCCCCATCCCACGCTTTTGCGCATCGGCACCAGCCATATCCCCCCATCGCCTTGCTCTACTCTCCCTCCCCCTCCACTCACCCAACCCTGTCCTTCCACCCACCCAATCCTCCCCATCCCCCTTCATCCACCCATTACCTTGCTCTCCTTCACCTACCCCTCCACCTCCACATCGCCCTCCACCCAACCGATCCTGCCACTTCAAACCTCAGTTACAACCACCACTCCCCCCCCCACCACCACACCGGTTTTCAAAGCAACCGCCACAACCACCGCCGCCCCCATCCCACTCTTTGGCGCATCGGCTCCCACCTCATCCACCAATCACTTTGCTCCCCTCCCCCTCCACCTCCACTCACCCAATCCTGCCCCTTCAACCCTCAGGCACAACCAATGCTCCCTCCACCACCACCACACCGGTTTTCAAAGCAACCGCCACAACCACCGCCGCCCCCATCCCACTCTTTGGCGCATCGGCTCCCACCTCATCCACCAATCACTTTGCTCCCCTCCACCTCCACCTCCACTCACCCAATCCTGCCCCTTCAACCCTCAGGCACAACCAATGCTCCCTCCACCACCACCACACCGGTTTTCGGAGCTCCCTCCACATCCACCACCAATCTCTTCGGCACCACATCAGGAGCGGCACCCTCCACCTCTGCGGGGGCTTTCACTACGTTCGGTCAACCAGCGAGTGGTGCTGCCCCGGCCCCAGCCAACTTTTTTGGTCAAACTCCAGCCGCCGCCAACCCTTTTGGACAACCCGGCGCGGGAGCCCCCAGCCCCTTTGGTCAACCTCATACAACCTCTACTGCGAACCCCTTTGGCCAAGCTACTGCCGCTCCCCCCGCCAATCCCTTTGGACAAGCCACCGCAGCCCACTCCTTCGGCCAGTCCGCCGCCCCTTCCCCAGTATTTGGTCAAGCCCCTGCCACATCAAATCCATTCGGCCAGCCTGCTGCCCCCAGCCCCTTTGGGCAGCCTGCGGGGGCTGCGCCCAACCCCTTTGGCCAGGCAGGGGGGGCCCCAGCCTTTGGAGGGGGGGCACCTGCCTTTGGCGGACAGGCTGGCGGCATGCAGGCACCTGGTTTCGGAGCAGGGCCATCGTTCAGCGGAGCGCCTGGCATGGCTGACGCCGGCAGTGCGTTCAATATGGGAAACGCCGATACTGGAGGGAATCGTCGGCGTGTGACCATCAAGCGACGTGGAAAGTAGTATTAAAATTGTTACGCCTTGCCACGGGGCTTGAGATTAAAGGGATCTTCCCGTTCGCTCTTATTCTTAAACACTGCGTCACTCTGGGTTTCCAGGGGATCACTCAACCCAGTACAGATGGAGCACACTCACATTGAAGTTCCCAGTAATGATGAGAGGGGCTTCTTTCGTGAGGAGATGGACGTAGATATAAGATATGAATGCAGCCGGTGGCGTGTGACCAACAAGCAAAGTGGAAAGCAGTATCATGCTTTCTGTATCAAGTGTTGAATTGCTTTAGTGTTGAATTGCTTTGGTGTTGAATTGCTTTAGCGTTGAATTGCTTTGGTGTTGAATTGCTTTGGTGATGCATTTCTTGATAAGAATCGTACAATCAAACTAAAGTATCACTGTAGCACGATGTCAGGGCCACAGTCGGTAAAACAACTTTTTGGGGTGCAGTTTATCAGTTGTTTCGTTGCAGCTCCTCCTGCTATCAGGGTACTTCAGGAGGACCCCCAGCTCTGCTTCCTGAGACGCAAACAATTGTGTAGCCTGCGTCCTGCGACGCAACGGACCCTTTGATGTCGCGTCTGCGGCGGAGGACGCAGTGTCCTGCACAACCCTGCCTGCTATCATGGTTAGGCAAGTCCGGTTAGCCTGTTTGGCTACCCCTAACCTGGACTGTAGATGTGAATAACGCCTGGTGGGGCGTGGTGTTAAGGGAGCCAGTCGTACGCGGGTGGGGAGTGGTCTCCTACCTCAACTGGACTAGCTACCATCGCGGTTGACGACGACCTGCAACGCCAAGAGCGAACGAAGGGGGAGTCGAACCCCCGACTCTTCATTCTTTAGCGATCTGGTCTACCACTAGACCATTGTAAATCGCTAAAGAGGCTACCTGGACTGTAGAAACATACAAATCATGGATTGGATTGGATTGCTACATGGTTTTTCAGCCAAATCTGGACTGCTCTCAGTCCTTCAATTCCAAGCCCCTCCGTGCGATGGAAGCCTGGGAGCCCACAAAACGGATTAGATAGTTTAAAGAATTGTCCAGGGCAAGCTGGATCAAGTAGTACAAATAAATAAATAAGTAAATAGTACGCCTTGTTACGAGGCGTGAGGTTGGGGGGGCCAGCCCGTTTGCTTTGCCCTAGGGGCCAACCACCAATATGGGGGGGGGGGGGGGGGGGGGGGGGGGGGGGCTATCATCCCCCTGCGGTCAAATGGTGTCATAATTGTGACCTTCGGTTTGTTTACATGGCCTGTTAGCTTCAGGCTGCTGATTTCGTGGTCAGCTCAGGTCAGCTGATTTCATATTTTATTCCCTTCAGCCTAGTAGGATACCGGATACCCCTGGACTGTAACATACATGCATACACACCAGAGTACTTCCGGATGACCTCCAGCTCTGCTGCATGAGACGCAACCAATTGTATAGGCTGCGCCCCCTGCATCCTGCCACGCAACAGACCCTTCCTTCTGGTCAACAGACCCTCCACACGTTGCGTCCTGAACAACCCTGATATATATGTACGATTGTTTGGGGCTCAGTTCATCAGTGCTTTTTCTTTTTAAGCCCTTCCTAAACGGTTGGGCAAGTCCCTTTAGCCTATTTGGCATACCCCTGGACTGTAACATACATACATGTACTAACATCGGTTTAATAGGTATACTATAGGTCATCATATGTCTTGTATCAGCCATTATGCTTCTCACTGGGTCAGTTGCGTGACAGACGCAGGTTTGGGAAGGTCCGTTGCATCTTAGAGGGTCTGGGTGGGCAGACCCTCTATGCGGATTTTGAAACTGGTTGCGTCTCAAGAAGCAGATGTTGAAGGAAGCTGCGCCTCGAGAAGCAGATTTGGGGGTCCCCCTGGACAATCCTGGCCAGTGCGTTTTTGTTTTGCATGCTTCAAGTACGGAGTCAACCAGGTACATCATGAGGAGAGCAGCTTTATGCCGAGCATTTTTTATTTTAAGTTGTGAAAGAAGTTAAGTTGTCCCGACACAAACCAGCAACACCGAGGATTCAGTTCGATTGTGACTATCGAGGGCACATTCGTATTCTAAACTGCGTTGTATAACAGTATAAGGGATCAAGCCAAGGGTGCTTCAAAACCTTTTTTTTAGTTATGTGAAGTATCGCCCCAGGAGGTGGGTCTCCCTACACAAACCCGCAACACCTAGGATTCAGTTCGAATGGCGTTGCCACTCCCACAACAGAGTAGGCGCCCTTGGGAGATACGGACCCTGGGCCAAACGACCATTCATTGATGACGTAATTGTTTACAAAATCTGTCAAAATCCTTGAAAATGACCTAGGTGGGGTTCGATCCCACAACAACGAGGTTTCGAATCTCACGCGCTGCCAATACGCCACGAAGCCATGCAACATTGGGTATGAAATCAGATTAATGATCAAAAATAAAACTTTTTAGCAGTCGACAAAGTGGGAAAGTGGGATTTCTCTATGCCTTGGTAGTTCGCATTGCTTGTTGTCAAGCCTTTTATTTGCTCTTTCGTACGCTTTTTTGGAGGTCATTTCCTGGACCAGGTTCTCAGGGGTATGTTGCCCAAACCCTCACTGTTATAAAACTGTCCAGCTGCCTCGGCGCTGTTCAGTCTCGGCATTGATTTTTGCTGCGTATGTAACTATATCCTCTCTGGGATCTAAAATTTGGGTGGTATTTACTTATTTTTAGTTCGGCCTTCCTCCCTTGTGGTCGGTGGGCTTGGTGCTCTGGATTTACAACCTTTGCATCCCTCCCCTTTCCGCTCTGCCTACCATCAAATTGTATAACAGGAAGCACGAAGGCACCCCCACCAACCTGAAAAACAAACTAGGCCAGTCCAAAAGAGGAAACAAAATAGAGGCGGAAAGGGGAGGGATGCCAAGGTAGTCAATCCAGACCACCAACCCCAACAAACACAAGAGAGGAAGGCCGAACTAAAAAGAACCAAAGACCACCCAAGGGCATGCGCTATGAGCACCTTAATATGCAGCGATAATGCCCTTAACGTAAAAAGCACAAGCCAATTAAACCGATACTACCATCTTGCAGAAAAGGACCTGAGTGCCTAGGATGACAAGTTGACAACCATAGACACCCCATAAAGTAAAGGGTACAAGGGGGGGTCCAGCTGAAAGACAGAGAGTCCAGAAACCAACCTGGCAAGACTCAGTAAGAAGGCACGCATGACAGTGGCGAGAGAATTCGCCACACATGGCAGACCTGTTGGCTATCTACAAGCATATCATAGTTTCTGCAGCCAACAAAAAGCCCTGACCATACACCAGAAGCCACAAGCAAGAGCTCAAACTAGAGAAACTAAACCAACAAACTAAGCAGAGCCACCGAGGAAAGGGAGACGGGGAAGAGAAGGGGGGCCGATAACAGCAAGAGGCGCCATGCCAAGGAACTACACAAAAGGGTGTCATGAACGCATCTGGTGACGTAAGGAACCCGAGAGCGCACCAATGCATGACACCCAGAAAAGAGGAGCAGAAAAGGTATGTACGCAGGCGCATGCAGAGGAATTACTAGTAAAAAGGTAGCAACTTAAACTTAGGACCAATCATCTGGCAATATCAGTTGGCTACCTAGCCGGTGCATGTGAGAAGGGGAAGGAATGCATGGGGAGGATAGGAGTGAAGAGCCAACATTTCGTTCAACCTAGCACATAAAAGGTGTGGCTAACGACCATACGGGTAGCATACTAGTATACGTTGCTGAAACATCTTGTTGCGTCCGGCTAAGACTTGTCCAAGGCCGCCTTTAATCCAGAAGTGTCCAGTTCAGCTTTGGCTACCTGCCTGGGAGTCGAACTTAAGCTTGTTCTTTGTTGCATCTAGCTCAGACTTATCAAAAGGTGCCTTCATTCCAGCATTGCTCAGCTCTGCCTTGGCCTGCTGGAGTCAACCTAGAACTTCCTCCCTGCAGCATCAAACTCAGACTTGTCGAAACTATCTTCATGCCATTTCAGCAGCACACAGCTGACTTGTCAAAAGCTGCCTTCATTTCAACATTCTCCAGCTTCGTCTAGCCCAGCTGGAAGTCAAATTAGAGCTTGCTGCATCAAACTCAGGCATGCCATAAGCTACGTTCATGTCAGCAGCGTCCAACTCAGACACATCAAAAGCTGCCATAATTCCAGCTCTATTTATTTGTCCAGATCCGCCTTGCCCAGCTATAAGTCAAACTAGAGCTTGCTCCCTGCAGCATCAAACTCAGGCATGCCATAAGCTACGTTCATGTCAGCAGCATCAAAATCAGACATGTCAAAAGCTGCATTCATTCCAGCATTGCCAAGCTCCTCCTTGGCCAGCTGGGATTGTAACCGGAGCTTGCTCCATACAGCATCGTACTCAGGCATGCCATAAGCTACCGTCATGTCAGAAGCATCCATGTCAGACTGGTAGAAAGCCGCCTTCCTTATATCGATGTCCACTTTTGCCTCAGCAAGGAGGGAGCCAACCCTGAGCTCGTTATTTGATGCATCCTGCACACCCTTGTTTAAAACAGCCTTCATGCAAGCAACATCTCGATAAAACTTGTCACAAGCAGCCATCTTTCCAACATTGTCCTGCTCTGCATGGGACAGCTTGAAGTCAAACTGGAGCTTGCTCCTTGAAGCATGAAACTTATACTTGTCACCAGAAGCGTTCATTCCAGCATTGTCCAGCTCCGCCTTGGCTAGCTGGGAGTCAAACTGCAGCTTGCTACCTGCAGTATCAAGCTCAGACTTGTCGAAAGGGGCCTTCATGTCAGCAGCATCCAGCACAGAATTGTCAAAAGCTGCCTTCATTACAGCATGGTCCAGCACGGCCTTGGCCAGCTGTGCAGAAAACCGAAGCTGGTTGTCAGCACTATCAAGCTCGGACTTATCCAAAGCTACCTTCATGTCGGCACCATCAAGCTCAGACTGGTCAAAGGCTGCCTTCATTACTGCATTGTCCAGAACGGCCTTAGCCAGCTGTGTAGCAAACTGATGCCGGTTGTGCTCACCATCAAGCTCGGACATATTAAAAGCTGTCGTTATTACTGAATTGTCCACGACCGCCTTGGCCAGCTGTGTTGCAAAGGAAAGCTTGTTTTCCACACCCTCAAGCTCAGACTTATCAAAAGCTACCTTCATGTCGGCACCATCAAGCTCAGACTTCTCAAAAGCTGCCTTCATCCCAGCATGGTCTAGCACCACCTTTGCCAGCTGCGTAGCAAACCGATGCTTGTTTTCAATACCATCAAGCTCGGACTTATCAAAAGCTGCCTTCATGTCGGCACCATCAAGCTCAGACTGATCAAAAGCTGCCTTCATTTCTGCACCATCAAGCTCAGACTTCTCAAAAGCTGCCTTCAGTATAGCGTGGTCCAGCGCCGCTTTTGCCAGCTGTGTAGCAAACCGAAGCTGGTTGTCGGCACCATCAAGCTCGGACTTATTAAAAGCTGCCTTCATGTCAGCTCCATCAAGCTCAGACTGATCAAAAGCTGCCTTCATCGCAGAATTGTCCAACAACGCCTTGGCCAGCTGTGCAGTAAACCGAAGCTGGTTGCCGGCACCATCAAGCTCAGACTTATCAAAAGCTGCTTTCATGTCAGCACCATCAAGCTCAGACTGATCAAGAGCTGCCTTCATGTCAGCACCTTCAAGCTCAGACTGATCAAAAGCTGCCTTAATTCCAGCATTTTCGAGGACTGCCTGTGCCAGCTGTTTAGCAAACCAACGCTGGTTGTCAGCACCATCAAGCTCAGACTGATCAAAAGCTGCCTTCATGTTTGCACCATCAAGCTCAGACTTCTCAAAAGCTGCCTTTATTGCAGAATTGTCCACCAACGCTTTGGCCAGCTGTGTAGCAAACCGAAGCTGGTTGTCGGCACCATCGAGCTCAGACCTTTCAAAAGCTACCTTCATGTCGGCAACATCAAGCTCGGACTGATCAAAAGCTGTCTTCATGTCAGCACCACCAAGCTCAGACTTATCAAGAGCTGCCTTCATGCCGGCACCATCAAGCTCAGACTTATCAAGAGCTGCCTTCATTCCGGCAGCATCAAGCTCAGACTTATCAAGAGCTGCTTGCATGCCGGCAGCATCAAGCTCAGACTTATCAAGAGCTGCCTTCATGCCGGCAGCATCAAGCTCAGACTTATCAAGAGCTGCCTTAATGCCGGCACAATCAAGCTCAGACTTATCAAGAGCTGCCTTCATGCCGGCAGCATCAAGCTCAGACTTGTCAAACGCTGCCTTTGTTCCAGCGTTGTCCAGCTCCGCCTTGGCCAGCTGCTGGGAGTCAAACTTGAGCTTGCTACCTGCAGCATGAAACTCAGCCTTTAAAAATATGCCTTCATTCTATGATTGTCTATGTACGTCAGACTTGTCAAAAACAGCCCTACCCCCCCCCCCCCCCCCCCCCCTTCACTCTCCTCTTGCTTCCATCTCGTTCACTCCTCCTCCCTCCCTGCTCACCTCCCTCCTCACATTTCCTACTGCACTCATGGCTCTGCTATCTCGCCATCTCCCTTCATTCGTACTCTTCCCACATGTGCGGTGGAACTCATCTTCTTGCACCTTCTCTATGTGCCGAACTGTCTGCCTCTACCGCCACAGCCAACTGTGGACCGCCGCAGCCGCTTTCACGTGTGCCTCCGCCTACCGTTTCCCCTCTGGCGACATCAACAACGGTTGCTGCCCTCAATGTATGCCCCCCCCCCCCCCCCCCCCAAACCCCAAAACCCCCAAAACCCCCAAAACCCCCAAACCCCCCCCCAACCCCAACCCAACCCAACCCACCCGCAACTTCGTGCCTCATATATTTACAGACACAATAAAAATCACATTGCATGTTTTCTGCAATCTACCCCGGCTCCCATGGATCCTCCTTGTTTATGTTACACGCCTCTTCTTGTAACGACCTTTCCCATGCTGTCTACCGTACCTGCCTTCCCGCCTGGCTCCTCCCTGACATTCCTCTCGGACAACACAACAGAGTTCGACCCGCCCACCCTATAATTCAAGGTCTCAACCTAGCCCTTCCCCCCCTTCCCCACATCACCCTCCCCGCACCTCCAACGGCAGTGTACCCTCCACCTCCTCGGACTTGGCTGCACACGACTCCCTCCATGCTGCCACACACAACACTAAAACAGCCCAATACACCCACCTCCGTCCTTACCTGGTATTGGCTGGACCATCTCCCCCAACACCCTTCTCATGACTCATCCAGGATCCTACAGCACCATCTTCTCCCATATCCACACCACCCTCATCCCCGGGACAGTGCCCATTTGCTTTCCTCCCCCCAAGCTCCCTCCTCTCCTTCGCTCCCTCCGTGTCTGTATATTCTGTCCTCGTTGCCCACTCCTTTGTCTACACCGTCGTCGCCTCGAACGCTCCCCTTCCTCCTTAGGCCCCCTAGAAACCACTTGCTGATATATATAACCATCTTATCAAGTTCGTTGGACGACCTTTGTGCACATACAGGGTACGATATATACGGTATTGCATATAACCTACGTGCGGCGAGAAGCCTGCATTGGGTCAACACGCGGGAGAAAAAAACTCGAGTCTGTGCCAATTGCGAAAATAAAAGACAGGGACGAACAGCAACCTGGCCAAAGGAGCAGAACACGAAAAGCTTCTCACCTGTATGTATCAGGGTAATTCAAAGCGCGCGCTTTTGCGCTTTTGAGCGCTGACTTCTTGACCCCTTCTGCGCTTTAAGCGCAGTTTTTTGCAACTCCCTGTGGGCGCAGCAAGCAATTTTTGCGCTTTTTGCACTACTAAGCGCAGTTATTTTGTTTTCAAGTGCGCTAAAGCGCTGGCCAATTTGGCCATTTGAAGTACCCTGGTATGTATGTTGCTACAGTAAATAAAGGGGTAGGCCAAATAGGCTGAAGGGACTTGCCCAACCGTGACATGACGGAGGGGCTTGAAAACGAAAATCATGTATCCTTTTTTTAATTAGTTGCAGAGAGCAGAGGCTGTCGGTGTGTAGGTGAAGGTTGGGGGTGTATGGAATGTTAATTATGGCTTGGTGGATTACCACTAGTTCTGCTATGCTGTTAGTCCTGATGCCCCCCCGCCCCCCTGGGTTGATGGCGTAGCTCATCATGCGCCTAGCTATACCTAGCTATACCTAGCTATAATGGCGTGATGGCGTAGGTCTGGCATGATGGCGTAGCTCATCATGCGCCTAGCTATACCTAGCTATAATGGCGCCTAGCTATACCTAGCTATACCTAGCTATAATGGCAGAATCCCCGGCAGATATGCAAGCGATGCTTGACTGCCTGAGAGATTTCTGCGAGGCTACTAAGATGGCTGTGAATATAAAGAAAACTGAGATTGTCGTTTTCAACAAACAATTCTGTGATGAGGCCCGCATGGATCCTGATTACAAATTTGTCTATGATGGAGCACAACTTTCTACAAAGTTATCTTTTATCTACTTGGGATCCCTCTTTGTGGATGGTGACTCAAGCAATCGTGCAAAAGCTGCTTTTTCTAGGATGCTCACTAAGGCCCAAAAGGCACACCACATGCTTCGTAGGCGATGCCATACTATGGAGATATACAATATTGATATTCTCACCCACCTGTTTGATTCTCTTGTACAACCTATCCTGAATTTTGGCTGTGGGGTGTGGGCTCCCTCTATTCTGAACAACACACTTATCTCAAATGACCATGCTTGTGAGAAATGGCATAAAGGTATACTTAAACAAATGTGGGTGTTTGCCAATCTACGACATCTAATATTATCATGGAAGAGCTGGGTAGAACCCCGTTGTGTTTTGCTTGGCTTAAACAAGCTTTGCGCTTCTGGAACAAGACCATACATAAAGAACCTGAGGATCTCATTAGAATGGCTCTTGAGGAATCTTTTGACTCCAACACTGGCTGGGTTCATGACTTGCGTTGTGCTCTCCACAAGCTAGGATCCAGTAAAAACATCAACATTTTGGAGGCTGTCGATGTCGAAGGTATTATGTCTGAAGTTTTTGAGTCATGGAGGTTTAAGTACCCAAGTGACACCAATGCAGTTAGAGACATCCCTGATGAGAGAAGGGTTGGCTTTAAACGCCTCCGATACCAAAAATGGTTCGCAGCCAACAGCAATGATGAGAATGGCTTGATTCCCTTTACATCCGCCTTACATAAGCAGGATCAGATTCGTTCTATAGCACAGTTTAGAATGGGTTCCCATTGGCTGAACACAGAAAGAATGAGGGTGGTGGATAGAGCACACATCCCTCGCTCAATGAGACACTGTCAAATGTGTGGGTTCCAAAAACCTGAGGATGAAATGCATATGTTTGAGTGCCCTTTTTATAATGATATTCGCCTCCGCTACCAGAAGCTGTTTACAGATATTTATAGGCATGTCCATGAGGATACCGACTTAACCGTATGGAATGTGGAATTCTGCGATTCCACATTCAGAACCTTTATGAATGGAAATGGCACTAAGTCTTTTTGGAGCAACCTAGCCGACTATCTTTCTACTTGTAGAAGAGCAAGACAGGAAGCCCTGGACTGCTTAGTGGCACCGTAATTTATTATCCCTTTTTTTCTTCTTGTGACTTCTCATTTGTTAGCTTCTTACCTCCGCCACTGTAAGTGGTTGAGATCTGGGTCCTGCTCTAAGGGGTTTAATACCTACGCCACCAAAACGGTGGTTGGGAGTTTGGTTTGTTTGTCCTCGACACACCCCTGATGTAATGGGTTTTTTTGCTTTGTGGGTGCCTTTTCTTTTTGTTTAAAGCACAGAGTCTCATACACCCTCGCGGTGTCAAGTAGACTTTAACATGTAATGAATGAATGAATGAATGCGATGGGGACATAAACTGCAGCCCCATATTTTACTAGGGGTGGTCGAGTTACCTTTGATCAGGAAAGCACTGATGAAGTGAACCCCAAACAATGATCACCTGAAGTCATGGGAGCAGCGAGAGGTGCCTCCGTCGGCTTCATGGCCTGTCGATGACAATGTAATGAATTGGACAAAGGGCTCCTTGGCACAGCTCTGGCTCTCAGAGACAATTGGCACAACGGACCAGAGCCTGGGTAAGGGAAAGGAATGAATTGGTTAGGGAAAGGAAATAATACTGTCGGCACATGCGTGGCCCAGGGAGGTTAGCGTCTTGGCTGGTTTTATGTGTGTGTGTGTGTGTGATGGTGGTGGTGGTGGTGGTGGTGGTGGTGGTGGTGGTGGTGGTGGTGGTGGTGGGGGGGGGGGGGGGGGCTTGAAGTATAAGATAAATGAACTGTGCATCCTGGACCCAAGATAATCGTCGTTGCATTCCTATGGACGATCAAAGCGACCCAGAAAGCCAGTCCGCTAGTCACTTCGCAAATCACCGCTAGTCAGACTCATGGTTTTTGTAGATCGTGATTTATTTTACCTTTATACACCCGGAGAATGCTATAAATATTTCAAGATTGATCACAGGGAAAGTTATGATCTACCACCACAACCAGTCAATGCAATGTACAAGTACGAGATATTTACGAGGGGAAAGCAGCGCATTCGAAATCTAAGTGAAGTGAAGCTATCCGAGTTTATTTATGATGGGATGGAGATGCCAACTCTCAATCAAATCCATGCATTCAATTCAACTCTATCTGGGCAACACGATGTCCTGCTGCTCACCTTGCCAGTTCCGATTCGAAGCAATCCACTCAGCCAAGGTAGTTCAATGGCTCTCGAGATGCCGAAAATTAATTCTGAAAAATAGGGGGGGGGGGGGGGGGGGGGGGGGGGGGGGGGGGCTTGAAGTCTGAAATAAATGCACTGTTCATCCTGGACACAAGATAATCGTCGTTGCATTCCTATGGACGACCTAAGCACCCCAGGAAGCCAGTCCGCTATGCACTCGGCAAATCACTGCCAGTCTGACTGATGGTTTTTGTAGATCGTAATTTTACTTTAATATCCGGAGGATGCTATAAATATTTCACCCTTCGGTTATCGATCACAGGGAAAGTTATGATCTACCACCATAACCAGTCGATGCAATCGATCAAAACGAGGGAAGGCAGCGCATTCGAACTCTATGTATGTGAAGTGAAGCTATCCGAGTTCATTTATGATGAAGTGGAGATGCCAACTTTCACTCGAATCCATGCATTCAATTTAACTACATACACAATTTCCTGCTGCTCACCCTTCCGGTTCCGATTTGAAGCAATCCACGCAGCCAAGGTAGTACAATATCTCTCGAGATGACGAAAATCAAGTCTGCAGAATAATGCCTGCCAGCCTCCAGTTTCGATATTTATGCAGCCTTCCGCTGCCGGGTAGCCGTACTTAAGGAGGGCTTACTCCAGGGTTCAGTAACCGACTGAGTTCAAACGACCCCTCTCTTTTTTGAAAGCTGATACTGAAGAAGAAAAGTGTGTATTTGCGCCCTGATTTGCACTACCTTCTGTTAATGTTCCCTTTCCCTGGTTTCTTGTCCTTCTGTCGTTTTCCCTTTCCGCGATAATGTAAGCAAGACTGCCCAGGGGTTGCAACCGAATAGGGTAAATGGACTTGCCAAACTTCGAACAATCAAGATGATCCACTCTAGATTACCAAGAGGGACTAGTTGAAAAAAAGCTCGAAGAACTGGTTCCCAACATAAGGTAAGTCAGATAAAATGCTTGGTATCTTCCTCGACACGAAAGAAAATGCCCGACGGTGTATTTTCATGATTTTTTGGCGGAGCCCCCACTCCAGTGCCAGTGTTACCCGTGTTACCCCCTGGTGTTACCCCGTTGTCCGTCTGCGTCTGTCCGACCGACCGAAAAATTGAAGCCTTACACGTCAGCCAACTTTCTCGTAATTAATTCGCTTCCGTTGCCATTGCCACCTTTCGTTCCGTTGCCAACAAACTCCGCCATTTTTAGCGTCGCTTGCGACGCTGCATAGGACTTGTCATTTGGGTGGGGGTCTTTACCGCCCCTCCATGGTTAGCGACTTCGGTGCATCAGGCGAACTGCCGGGCGAGCAAATCGGGCGAGCAAAACGGGTGCGCAAATCGGTTGAGCAAAACGGATGCGCTGGGGAACCTAAGAGTTCGCCTGCAAAATTGCTTTTGGACCGCATCAGCTGACGTTTGTATACGGCAGGCAGGCAGCTCAATAAACTAGCAAAGGCGGTCACCTCCTCTCCGACCTGAAGCAGATTTCAGACAAGTTGTATTTGCAGTCCCGTCACCTCATCTTCCAGGTAGATTTAAGTCAAACTGCGCTCCAAACCACGTTTGGATTCGGCAGTCAAGTCACCTAGAAGAAGACTGCCTAGTCACAGCCGGAGAGTGGAGAGCAGCCCCAGTTTATGAGGCAATGGCGCAACTTTGTACCAAAGCGCGGTATACGAGACACACCTTCTGCAAGAACAGCCATGAGGGCAGCAACAAGGTTACACAGACCGCACACCACACAAAAACAACCCTGGTGACAGCGGGGCTCGGCAGGGCTCCCCATCCCCATCCCCAGCGGATCCACATACCCAACTCAAGGCCGGTCACGCCCTTGTTAGTTATGTTTGGTTCAGCCCTCCTCTCTTGTGTTTGCTGGGCTTGGTGCTCTGGATTGAATGTCTTGGCATCCATCCTCTGAGTAACTGTATTACACGGATGTAACAATTTCAATTTCAATTTCAATGTCTTGGCATCCCTCCCCTTTCCGCTCTCCGTTCCGCTCTTCTTTCCGCCTCTAGTATTTTTCCTCTTTTGGACTATCCTGGATTGTTTTTCAGTTTTGTGGGGGTGCCTTTTAAAACCCTCGTGCTTCCTGTTTTTAAATTTGATGGTCGGCAGGCTGTGCTGCAGCCCTGTCTCGGCAGTGATTTGCTGACTTCATAGAACGAATCCCCTCTTCCTGCTGACGAATGGCTCAATGGTTGAGCTCCTAAAAAGAACGAAGAAGTTGCCGGGTTAGAATTCCGATGCGATTTAGTGTTAGAGGTCTCTGTCAACCGCCATGGTAGCTTTGTCGAGGTAAAGTAGCAGCCCGTTCCCTACCGTTGCAAGACGGGGCTCCCTTAATTCCACACTCTACCAGGCGTTATCAGTACTTAACGCAGCCAACACACATACAGCCCTGGTTGAAAAGCTCTACGATCCACTATCCAGAGGCGCTCCAGTGTCCACAAAAAGATGTCGCCACCAGCCAGATCAAAAGGGAGCCCTCCAAGTATCCATAGGTATGCCATCCAGATATCCGATACGGGGCCCACCTTTAGAGAGGATATTGTTACATACTCAGCAAACAAAAATGCTGAGACCGTTCAGCGCGGGAGCAGCTGGACAGTTTTATAACAGTGAGGGTTTAAAAAACATACATCTTAGAACCCGGTCCAGGAGGTAAACTCCAAAATAAAAAGCACGTAAAAGGGCTTGACGTAAAAACAGAGCAAGCTAAAAAGGCATGCCGAACAAGCATGGAGCGAAGAAAGTAAAATAAATTTCAATTTTATAAAAGCAAAGAGTGTCCATAGTTAGTGAGATTCCACAAGCAATCGAATGAAGACAAAAAACCCATTTGCGGAAGGATATTGTTACATACTCCGCAAAAATCATTCCCGATACCGTACAGCGCCAGAGCACCTGTACAGTTTTATAACAGTGGGGGTTTGGAAAACAAACATGAAAAATAAAGAAAGATTACAAGGGTAAAAAAATGAGAGAGAGGGTTCGTTACATAAAGTCAGCAAATCACTGCCGAAATTGGACAGCAGCACAGCCTGCCGACCATTCAATTTTATAACACGGAAGCACGAGGGTTTTGAAGGCACCCCCACAAACCTGAAAACAAACTAGGTCAAGCCCCAAAAAAGGAAACAAACTAGAGGCGTAAAGAAGAGCGGAAAGGGAAGGGATGCAAAAGTAAGCAATCCAGAACACCAAACCCACCAACCACAGGAGAGGAAGGCCAAACTAAAAGAACAAAATACCACCCAAGGGCATGCGCTATGAGCACCTTAATATGCAGCGATAATGCCCTCAAAGGAAGAAAGCACAAGACAACCCGACACAACCAACTTGCAGAAAAGGACCGGAGTGTCAAGGATGTTAACCATAGACACCCCATGAAGGAAAGGGGGAGGCCAGCCGAAAACAGAGAGGCCAGAAACCAACCTAGCAAGACTCAGAAAGCAAGCACACATGTCAGGGGCAAGAGAATCCACCACACTTGGTAGACCTGCCCTGCCCTTACACCAGAAGCCACAAGCTAGAGCTATTACTAGAGAAACGAAACCAACAATCTAAGCACAGCCAGCGAGAAAGGGAGGCGAAAAGGAGAAGGGAGGGTTTAGGGTTTAGGGTCCAGGGTGGAAACTTGTAACCCTAAACCCCAAACCCAAACCCGAAAACTGCGGGCACGAAGGGCCAAACCAAAGAACTATACAAAAGGGTGTCCTGTGACGTACGGAACCCGAAAGCGAACTAATGCTTGGCACCCAAGAAAGAGGAGCTGAAAAGAGGAGCGTAAAGAGGCAAGCAAGCAGGCGCGTGCAAAGAAAGACTGGCAAAAAGGTATCAGCTAATCGTAAGACCACTCTTCTGGCAAAATCAGTTGGCTACCTAACCGGTGCATGTGAGAAGGGGAGGGTACCAGAGGAACCATGGGGAGAACTGCCCAGTGGATTGAAGAGCGTAGATAGTGAAGAGGGGATGGGGGGAGGAGAAAGGGGAGGATCTTGGATGAGGGAAGCATCTTCATGCGGAAAAGTTTGAGGGGGAGAACCCACATTGACCCTGGCTCCCCCATGGTTAATGAAGGGGTAAGAAGAGTCCACAGTGTCCTCCCAATCATCCGGGGGTGCCCCAATGGCTACGAAGTCAGCGATGCGGGCCCAAAAATCAGCCACAGCAAGGGCCCCAGCCCTGACAGAGATAGGGCGGGATGCCACCTCGTGCGGATTAGTAAGTCCCCACACCTCATAGAGAGTGCGTTGACCTTGGTTAAGAAGAGCCTGATTAGAGGCTGCATAGTGCAGCCTCCACGCTTGCAGTCGACCATGATCCATGGCTGACAGAGCAGCAAGGCAGACAACACCCCACACCTCCAGATTAATAGTCGAGGAAGGGCGGGGGTAGCACAACCAGTGGCTGGCCCGTTGGAGAGGGACAGTGGTAGAGGCAAGCAGGGTGGTCTGAATAGCATCTCGAACCGCCACAGCCACGGGACAAGTCCAAAAACTGTGCATACGAGCATCTGAGTCAGGAGGTGCATCAGGGCAACATGGGCAACGAAACTGTACCCTGAGAGACATATCAGCATGAATAGCGGTGCTCTCGCTTGTTTTATGTCTTGGTGACTCCTTGTGTACTCCCTTAGAACTATCGGTCCTGACAGTACTATGTCAGCTTCCTGTTGACTGCGTCATCGGTTCTTCTGACACGCGCTGTCTAGCCTGTACCCTGATCAGGTTCCAGGCTACCGCCCCCTTTCCTCCACTGGTGCCCCTTAATGGGTCTCCTGTGCTTGTAACTTATTCTCGTCTCCGCATTTATAGATTGGCGTGCTGCACACACAAAGTCCACTCTCCGGAGTGTTATCCAAGCTGATAGGTTATACGGCCCTTCATTTACTACCACTGCTTTGCGATGCAACTTCCGCGAGGACCTCCCGCCATTTTGAGAAACTCCATGACATGGATGGTCTTTCCTGGACGCGCGGGATGCGCAGTATCATTCTCAGCGATGACTGCGACCAATCCTTCCAACGGAGGAACGGCTCCTCTTGATGATTGGCTAGACGTTAGTGCACCAGCTGCCTCTGCTAGCGGCCATGAGAGTCCTTCCGCCATCGTGGAAGTAACCCCCCCCGGTCATTCCTCCATCTTCTCTTCCTTTTCCTCCCCTGCCGTCTGTCGCCTCCTCCCGTCTGTCGTAGATGACTGTGACGTGCAGACTCAAGTCGGCGACTAGCCTGGACATCGGTGGAGATACCCCGTCTTCGTCTGCTCGCGTCCTTGACGTCGCTAACCTTTCTCCGGTGTTTGAGGCTCTGCCTGCATACCGGAGGTTGCCAAGCCGACCAAGCTCCCTGCTGATGTCTACGTCGTCTTTGCCCCCTTTGCTCTGCCCAGCCGACGGTCGACTACTGGCATGAGCTTGCGCTCTAGTGGCTCTGTGCTACCTTCTGGAGAATTTTTTCGATCAAGCTGGCGGATCGCCGGCACTGCCGTAGGGTTCGCCAGAGGAGGACGACCTACGCGTCTGGACCTGGAGATTCTGGAGGTGGTAGGAAGCAGGGGGGTATGGTCAGCACCACTACGGGTGCTGCTCCCTCTACCCCCCAACCGGGTGAGTCGAGCGATAGAGGGGGGGACTTGGGATTGACTGATCATCGACGGCGGGATATTAGGACCTTTACATGCCTCGGCTCTGCTCTTCGCATCCTAGCGATAAATGTTCGAATTCTGCCCTTGCGATTTGCGATTTTCTGCCATTGGTGCGATTTCTGCACCAGGTGTGACTTGCTGCACTGTCATTCTCGTCTCCTTTTTCCCATACCTCAAATCTCGACTTCGACCAAACGCTTCCCCACCTTCTGTGATCCCAGGTCTCGCAGCGCCGGACTTCGCCCATGCTACAGGCCGCAGTGGACGCCGTCCTGGCCCTAGTCCAGCGGCCGTGGAGGATCTTTGGCATGATATCTTGGTGGATATTTTTCTCTCTTAGGCTCCTTGTGACCCCTGGGTGCGTTCCGTGGTTCGACAGAGGTTACTACTTTGTCTTCCCGTGCCCCTGGTTCCCCCCTTAGGTGTATGCCTTAGCTACGTGAGTTTGAGTTCAAGTGTTTGAGTTATGATAGGGCTTAGGAATTTTTAGTTAAGTGGTATAGAGGCATGGTTGATCTCGATTAGTTGGGGCATGCATGAGTTGTTGATGATGACACTGCTCAGCATGGTGCTAGTGTGTTATCTTCGCAATCGCGTGTTCATCTAGGGAGACAAGACTCCTTCGGAGCTTTTCTTTGGGGTTGCACCTGATGTGTCGTTGTTGCGTTTGTTTGGTTGCCCTTGCTATGTAATCTTAGTATTGGGCAGTCACGCAACAAGCTAGTTAGAAAGGCATTATTTGGTAGACTGGTTGGGTATTCCCTGGTGAGTAAGGGTTATTATATTTGGGTTTCCAATGTTGCGCCAGTTAGTAGTGAGTAGTGATGTACTCTCTATCTCCAGTTCAGTTCTAAACTGTCTTTCTGGGTTCTCCCATTAGTATGGGTCCCCGTGCCCGCTTGCATCCCTCCTGTCATCAACGGTGATATGTTATGTGTTACCGGTAATTCCCTACGCCCTTTAACAACCCCAATTGTTGTTGGCTGGCCTGGCTGGGATGTATCATTGTTGCATTCTAGACCAGGGCCTGATCTTGCTGTATTGTGTGTGAAGTTTTAGGGCGGGTGGGAGTTGGATATCCAACTATAATCTTAGCCGAATCTCAGGGGGTCGCCAGGCCCTCCTCTGTGCCACGTTTTAGCGGTGAAGCTTTAGGATTTAGACAGCCTTCGATCATAGTGGTACCTGGATCAGGTCCATTGACTAATAGTCGCCAACCTCCGACCACCTCGGATGGCTCGCGGGTGTCGATAATTCCGACGCCTCCTGTCGTCCCTGGTGGATTACTCGGGTCAAGCCCATGTGATGATGTAGCCGTTGCCGAATGGGTAAGTGATGATCTTGAACACTGGTCTAGCTTGATACTGCGCATGGTTGGGTTGTTACAGTCAACCCAGGATTCATTGTTTTAGGTGCTGCTGGTTCTCATACGTAGGTTAACATGGCCCTATATGTGAGTGCCTATTCCTCAGCACCTCCTAGACTGACTTATAGGGTAGTCTAGATTGGTGGAGCGTTACGACGCTTTGTTTAGGCAGCTTCCTTTCAGCTGTCTTTCTTGGTTTTGGTGGAAGGTGGTACTTAATTCAGACCACCGTTATAGCGTCTTGATGGTTTCTGACTCTTAGTTCCATAGGCAGATGGTTCGTTCGGTGGAGCTCATCATAGATTAGCTATTTCTTTTTACTCCACACTGTTTTTAGATCACCAGCCCCTCATGTGATTGGAACTTTTTGTGGAGTGTAGTAGTTGTTTCCCTTCGGATTTTACTGTGAATTGGTGGGCTGGGTAATCTTGCAGTTGTACTTGCAGATGTACCGCCGCTCACCTCTTTCTTGTTTTCAGAGTGTATTTCAAGCGCCCTTTCAGTCCATCCCTTAAAGTAAATTCTTTGAAGTCCTTTTTATGCGTTTACTATTTTTCAGGTGGACAATAGGTTTTATGTACTATGGTTGTACACCTACCCTTCTATTGTTCATTGAACTGTGTTTCCTTTGTTGGTTACAAGTTTCTTGAAAATTGAAATTGAAATTGAAATTGTTACATCCAAGAAATATAAATACTCTAGGGACGTGAGATTAAGGACACCACAGCGTACGCAGAAGCTAGCTGTAGTCACCATAGATAAACACAAAAAATATCCAGTACTAGTTGTGATCCCACCCGTAACTGACTGAGAGTCATTTCAGTCAGTAACGTGGGTGGCACTAGCTGGACCAAAAAATGTTAATCTCCGGCGGGGTGGTGTTCCATGAATCTACGACATTGTAAAATAGTCTGAAAGCTGTCAGCAGAGTGGTGGTGCAGCTGGTCTGCTAATGTAAGAATTTCTAAATTGGTAAGACCAAGGGTGGTCATGGAGGTCACAAAGGTTCTGGGGATGGTGCCAGTGGTACCAATGGTAACAACTAGGTAGTGAACAAGGTAGCCAGCTAGTCTTAGGCCGGCCACCAACTGGGTGTGTTGGGCATGTTTATCCTCTGCCTTAGTGGCATGGTTGGTGTCAGAGCAGTATCCCAGCTCTAGAATCCAGATTTCCTTGTCAGCAGCAATGGTGGGTGAGTCCACCTCGGGCAGGATGGCGAGATCTGGCCTCAGTTTGGGCCAGATCTCTGCTGAGATGGAGGGAGGGCGTAACCAGTCAGGCAGTGTTTTGCCTAGGACTCCGCGGGGGAGGTCCTCCAGCCTACCTGCGTCCATGATAACGCGGCGGGATCCAAGGGCGCCTTTGCTGATGGCCTTGTGCAGTAAGTGGACAGCTGCGTCATGACGCTTGATGTACATGCCCTTGAAGGTGGCGTGTGTGCAGCCAGCAAGAATGTGGCCAGCTCCGTCCTCGTGGGTGGTACAAATAGGGCATGTGGGGGAGGGGGCAGGGGTTGGGGTTGTTAGCATAGGGCATCTTCCAGCGATAGGCAAGCTTCTTGTTCCACAGTCGGCCCCATCTGGCCTTGAGGATGCAGAACTTAGTTTTGTGGGTGATGTGAGAGGATGTCCAGAATTTATTGCTGGAGTGGGGTAGATGCAAGGGGGTGTTATCAGCCCAGGTGGTGGCATATATGCCTTTGAGGGGATGTTGTCCGAGGTGGCAGCTAGTGGGAAGGTTAAGACTGATCCCGTTGGTGAGGTTAGGTGCTAAGGCTCGTGGGGGAGTTGTGCCAAGAGGTGTGCAGGGGGGTTGGACAGTGGGCCAATAGGTGTTGTGGCGGGGTTGTTCTCCAGTGGTGTCGGTGTATCGTACAGATGCTGGTTGGTGGCTGCATTGCGTGCTAGTGCATCTGCTCTATCATTGCCCAATATGCCAGTGTGTGAGCGTACTTTGCAGAGGGTAGTGTGTGATCCTGCCAGAATGCGTTGGACAAGGTGAGTGCGGATAGAATGCAGGAGTTCAGAGTGAAGAGAACGTGTAGAGGTAGTAGGATCTTGAATCATTTTGTTAATGAGTTGGAGTGAGCAGAGGCTGTCAGTGTGCAGGGTGAGGTCAGTATTATAGTCAATGCGTGCTATGGCTTGCTATGGCTTGGGATCCCTCTTTGGCGTGCTATGGCTTGCTATGGCTTGGGATCCCTCTTTGTGGATGGTGACTCAAGCAATCGTGCAAAAGCTGCTTTTTCTAGGATGCTCACTAAGGCCCAAAAGGCACACCACATGCTCCGTAGGCGATGCCATACTATGGAGATATACAATATTGATATTCTCACCCACCTGTTTGATTCTCTTGTACAACCTATCCTGAATTTTGGCTGTGAGGTGTGGGCTCCTTCTATTCTGAACAACACACTTATCTCAAATGACCATGCTTGTGAGAAATGGCATAGAGGTATACTTAAACAAATGTTGGGTGTTTGCCAATCTACTACATCTAATATTATCATGGAAGAGCTGGGTAGAACCCCGTTGTGTTTTGCTTGGCTTAAACAAGCTTTGCGCTTCTGGAACAAGACCATACATAAAGAACCTGAGGATCTCATTAGAATGGCTCTTGAGGAATCTTTTGACTCCAACACTGGCTGGGTTCATGACTTGCGTTGTGCTCTCCACAAGCTAGGATCCAGTAAAAACATCAACATTTTGGAGGCTGTCGATGTCGAAGGTATTATGTCTGAAGTTTTTGAGTCATGGAGGTTTAAGTACCCAAGTGACACCAATGCAGTTAGAGACATCCCTGATGAGAGAAGGGTTGGCTTTAAACGCCTCCGATACCAAAAATGGTTCGCAGCCAACAGCAATGATGAGAATGGCTTGATTCCCTTTACATCCGCCTTACATAAGCAGGATCAGATTCGTTCTATAGCACAGTTTAGAATGGGTTCCCATTGGCTGAACACAGAAAGAATGAGGGTGGTGGATAGAGCACACATCCCTCGCTCAATGAGACACTGTCAAATGTGTGGGTTCCAAAAACCTGAGGATGAAATGCATATGTTTGAGTGCCCTTTTTATAATGATATTCGCCTCCGCTACCAGAAGCTGTTTACAGATATTTTATAGGTCATGTCATGAGCGAACAACCTATAATATCCACCGTAGGAACATGTGGACACCTTCTGCATCCCACAACTCCA
>JACBWV010000660.1:4837066-4842609 GCA_013435795.1 Chlamydomonas sp. ICE-L | reverse complement strand
TTATCTGTCCGTCCTCTGTCTCTGTCTTGTCTCTGTCTATGTCTCTGTTCTGTTCTGTCGCTGTCCTGTCTCTGTCTCCGTCTCCGTCTCCCGTCTTGTCTCTTCTCTGTTTCTCGTCCCTGTCTCTGTCTTTGTTTGTCTCTGTCTCTGTCTTTGTCTCTGTCTCTGTCTCTGTATCTTCTCTGTCTCTGTCTCTGGTCTCTGTCTCTGTTCTGTCTCTTCTCTGTCCTCCTGTCTCTGTCTAGTCTCTCTCTCTGTCTCTGTCTCTGTTTCTGTCTTTGTTCTCGGTCTCTGTCTCTGTCTCTGTCTCGCTCTGTCTCTGTCCGTCTCTGTTCTCTTGTATCTGTCATGTCTTGTCTTTCTCTTGTACTGTCTCGTCTCTTCTCGTCTTCTGTCTCTGCTCTGTTCTCTGTCTCGTCTCTGTCTATGTCTCTGTCTCTGTCTTGTACTCTTCTCTGCTCTGCTCTGTTCTGTCTCTGTCTCGTCTCTGTTCTTCTCTGTTCTTTGTCCTGTCTCATATCTCCTGCTTTGTCCTGTCTGTACTATGTCTCTGTCTCGTCTCGTCTCTGTCTCTGTCCTGTCTTGTTCTCTGTCTCTGTCTGTCTCTGTCTCTGTCTCTGTTCTGTCTCTGTCTCTGTCTGCGGTCTCTGTCTCGTTCTGTCTTCCTGTCTAGCTCTGTATACTGGTATCTGTCTATGTCTTGGTCATGTATATGTCTCTGTTCTGTATATGTATCTGTTCTCTGTTCTGTCTCTGTCTCTCTCTGTCCGTCTGTCCTTATATGTTCTTGTCTCTGTCTTGGTCTCTGTCTCTGTCTCTGTCTCCGTCTATGTATCGTATCTTGTCATAGTGAGTATTGTCTCGTCTCTGTCTTATTGTATCTGTATATGTTATGTATATGTATAGTATTGTATAGTAATGTTAGGTATATGTACTTTATGTATATGGTATATGGATAGTATATGTATCGGTTCTGTAATAGTATTATGTATTGATGTTGTCTTATGTATATGTAGATGTATTTATATGTGTATGTATTGTATAGTATATGTGTATCGTATATGTGATTATGGACTATCTGTCTCGTAGTAGGTATCATGTTTGTATAGGGTATTGAATGTATATGTATAGTATATGGATATGTATATGTATAGGTATGAGGGTATGTATATGTTATGTATATGTATATGTATTGTATATGTGATAGGGATATGTATATGTATATGTATAGTATAGGTATTGTATTGTATAGATATATGTCTCTGTATTGTCTCTTGTAATCGTATATGTATCGTATAGTATATGTATCGTATATGTATATGGATCTGTTCTGTATCTGTATCTGTATATGGATATGTATAGTCATGTATATGTATATGATATGATATGTAAGTATCTGTATTGTATTGTATATGATCTATATTATTGTCTATGGTATATGTCTAGGTATTGTATTGTAGCTTCTGTATATGTATCTGTCTATGTATCTGTCTAGTCTATGTCTCTGTATATGTATCTGTATATGTCTTGTCTCTGTATACTGTCTCTGCTCTGTATCTGTCTCTGTATCTGTCTATGTCTCTGTATCTGTCCTGGACCTGTCTCTTGTTATGTATCTGTCTCTGTATTGTATCTGCCTCTGTTCTGTATATGTCTCGGCTCTCTGTATCGTTGTCTTGGTCTATGCTAGTATATGTATCTTCTTGTCTATGTATCGTCTCTGTTTGTTCGTTTTGTCTGTCTATGTCTGTCTGTATTGTAATTCGTCTCTGTCTATGTCTCTGTTCGGTTCTGTTTCGTTCTCGTTTTATATCTGTCTCTGTATATGTATTGTCTTGTTCTATGTATATGTCTCGTCTTGTATCGGTATATGTACTCTGTATCTGCTCCTCGTCTTGTCTATGTCTCGTCTTGTATCTGTCTGTTAGTCTATGTTCGTATCTGTATCTGTATCCGTCTTGTCCTTCTCTATGTTGTATCTGTTCTGTCTCTGTATCTGTCTCTGTATATGTCTCTGTAATGTCTCTGTCTGTTCTGTCTTGTATCCGTCTCTGTTAATGTATATGTCTATGGATTCTGTCTCTGATATGTATATGTCTTCTCTCGTCTCATTTCTCTGTCTATCTGTCTCTGTCTATGTTTGCTCTCTGTATCTGTCTCCTGTCTCGTCTTGTCTCTCTTGTATCTGCGTTCTGTCTCTGTTCTGTTATGTCTCTGCCTTGTAGTACTGGCTCTGTCTAGTTCCTATCTGTCTGCTCTGCCTGTCTTGCTCTGTCTTGTTCTGATTATGTCTAGTGCTCTGTCTCGTATCTGTCCTGCCTCTGGCTCTGTCTCTGTTTCGTCTTCTGTCTCTGTCTATGTATCCTGTCCCGTCTCTTTTCTAGTCTCTGTCTCCTGTATTCTCTCTGTCCTGTCTCTGTTCTGTATCGTATTGTTTCTATGTATACTTGTACTGTCTCTGTTTGTCTCGTCCTAGTCTCGTCTTGTATCTGTATGTATAGTATTTACTGTATATGTATTGTCTGTATATGTCTATGTTGCTGTATGTATATGTTGGTATAGTCTCTGCTTAATGTATATTTATATGTATATGTATAGTATATGTTATCTTACTGTATATTTCTGGTATCTGTATAGTATATGTATCTGTCTATGTATAGCTATACTGTATTGTTATGTATTGTTATAGGTATCTGTATAGCTATATGTCTTCGTATATGTATATGTTATGTCTTGTATCTGATATGTATATGTATCGTTATCGTCTCTGTTCTGATATTTATCTGTATCGTATATGTACTGTATATGTCATATGTATCTGTATAGTCTTCCTCTTTGTTGCTATGTATATGTTTGTATCTGTCTAGTATCTGTTTATGTCTCGTTATGTACGTATATGATCTGTATATGCTTGTATATGTCTATGATATTGTCTCTGGATATTCGTATAGTATCTTATTCCATATGGTATCTGTATATTATCTGCTATTGTATTGTATATGTATCTCTAGTAATATGTACTGCTATAGTATCGAATGTTTATGTATATGTTATGTATTATACGTGTTGTATAGTATATGCATTGTTATGCTTGGTTATGATATGTCTTGTCTTGTCTATGTATATGTTATTGTATATGTATCCTGTCTGTATCTTCTATGTATAGTACTCTTGTCTCTGTCTCTGTTCGCTCCCGTATCGTATCTGTCTTGTATATGTATCTTGTCTGATGATCTGTATAGCCTTTGTCTCCTGTCCTGAATCTGTCTTTGTCTCTGTCTCGTTGTCTCTGCTCCTGTCTATTTCTCTGTATACTGTCTCGATCTGTATCTGTCTCTGTCTCTGCTCGTCTGTCTTATCTGTCTCGTCTCTGTCTATGTCTTGTCTCGTCTCTGTCTCGTATTGCTCTGTATCGTCTCTGTCTTGTCTGGTCTCTGTCTCTGTCTTGTCTTGCTCTGTTTGTCTCGTCTGCTCTGTCCTGTATGTTCTTGTCTATGTCTCTGTCTAGTCCGTTCTGTCTCCTGTATGTGCTCGTCTTGTCTTGCCTATGACTACTGTCTCTGTATAGTTCTGTGTTTTGATTCCCTGTATCTGTCTCTGTCTATGTCTCTGTCTCTGTTTGTCTGTCTTGTCCTCTGTCAGTTCTGTCTCTGTATAGTCTCTGTCTGTATTGTCTTGTCGCTGTCTCGTCTCTGTATATGTCTATGTCTATGTTCCTGCTCTGTTCTCTGTTCTCGGTCTTTTTCTGTATTGCTCTGTTCTGTCTCTGGCTTGTCTCTGTCTCTGTCTTGTCTGTCTTGTCCTGTTCTCTGTCTCGTCTATGTCTTTGTATCTGTATATTTTCGTTTTCTATTCTCTGTATCTTGTCTACTGTCTCCGTCTATGTATCGTCTCGTCTTTTTTTCTGTTATTGTTCGTCTATGTCTATGTCTATGTATGTCTTCGTCTGTTCTGTATCTGTTCTGTCTCTCGATCTGCTCGTCTCGTATCTGTCTCTGTCTCTGTCTATGTACTCGTATATGTCTATTGTATCTGTAACTATTTGTTCTGTCCTTGTCTGTTCTGTCTTGTTCGGTCTGTATTGTATAGTTCTCTGTCTCTGTATCTTGTCTTCTGTCTCTTGTCCGTCTTCGGTCTCTGTTTCTGTCCTGTATCTGTCTCTGTCTCTGTCTCGTTGCTCTGTTATTGCTCTCCGTCTTAGTCTATGTCTCCATATGTCTCGTCTACTCGTCTCTGTCTCTGTCTCGTCCATGTCTCTGTCTCGTCTTGTCTCTCTATGGCTATGTCTAGTATCGTATTGTCTTGTTATCTCGTCTCTGTCGTTCTTTCTGTCTCTGTCTTGTCTCTGTCTTTCTGTCTCTGTCTCTCCTTTCTGTCTCTGTCTCTGTATATGTCTCTGCTCTGTCATTCTGTCTCTGTCTCCTGTCTCTGTCTTGTCTATGTCTTGTCCTCTGTCTCGTGATATGGTCTGTCTCGTCTATGTCTTGTCTTGTCTATGTCTCTGTATATGGCTGTCCTGCTCTGTCTCGGTATCATGTTCTATTCTCTGTCATCTGTCTCGTCTCTTCTATGTCTCTGTTCTCTGTTCTCTTTCTCTTATCTGTCTATGTCTCTCGTTGTATTGTCTCTGTTCTGTCTCGATCGGTATCTGTATCTGTCTATGTCTCGTATCTGTTCGTTATTGTCCTGTACTCTTGTTCTGTATATGTATATGATCTGTCTATGTCTCGCGTATCTGTTCTGCTCGTACTCGTATGTCTCTGTCCTATGTATTTCTGTCTCTGTCTCGTTATGTCCTTGTCTGTACTTGTCTCTCTGTCTATGTTCTGTTCGTCTCTGTATGGTCTCTGTCTCTGTTCTCTGACTGTCTCTGCTATCTGTCTCTGTCTCTGCTCGTCCTGTCTTGTCTGTCTTATTGTTCTATGTCTCTGTCTCCTGTTCTCTGTCTAGTCTATGTACTGTCTATTATGTCTATGAATAGTTATTGATCTGTCTCCGTAATTGTATATGTCTCTGTCTATGTCTTGTTTTGGTCTCTGTCTATGTCTCTGTCTATGTCTCTCGTAGTCCTTGTCCTTTATCTGTATACTGTACTCGCTCTGTCTAATGTATATGTTATGTATCTGTTATTCGTTGTATCTGGATTGATCTCTCTCGCTATGTATCTGTCTTGTCTCTTATATGTTATGTATGATTGTATCGTCTATGCTGTATCGTTTATTCTGTATCTGTATATGTATGGTCTATCGTATATGCATGTCCTATGTATCGTCTATGTTCTTATAAGGTATGTATCTGTATTGTCTATCGTCTGTCTGTTCTATGTCTCCTGCTCTCTAGGGTCTTTTCTTGTCATCTGTCTTTTGCTAGTTATGTTAGGCTCGGTCTCGTATATGTCTTGTATCTGTCTCGTCTTGCTCGTTTGTTCTCGTCTTGTCTTGTCTCATGGTCTCTGTTCTGTTATGCTATGCTTTATGTCTAGTCTTGATAGTCTCTTATCTGTATTGTTCTTCCGATCTTGTCTCGTCTTGTCTGTCTTGTCA
>JACBWV010000660.1:4749566-4832066 GCA_013435795.1 Chlamydomonas sp. ICE-L | reverse complement strand
GGGGATGCTACTAGCAGGCAGCTACTCAGTCCGAGGGAGAGAAATCAGTAGGGTGGTGGGGTACCGACAGGGCAGCTTTAGCAGGCACCTGGACAGTAAAACAAAAATAGGGAAAGGCCATAAGAAGCCGCCTCTGTCTGTCAATGATTGTCCGTCCCTTAGCCGTTATAGTCTTCTTCTCTCTTATCCTTGGCCATAAAGGGCTAGGTTTTATCACATGCACCATTTCCTGGTTCTCCTTTTGTAAAAAATAAAAAGGGACAGCACGCAGCCCTATAGGATAGGCAGGAGACATGTAAGGCCAAGAAGAGGTAACACCAGAGCGCAGGGATAGGATTTGTTTTGTTAGAGGGAAAGGCACCAGTGCCTATACGTAGCATCATGGTGCCCATAGTAGCCTTTGGGGTGCTACGAGAAGCTTTTTTGGCTCTCTAAAAGACTCTCTAAACCAGGTATCTACTCAGTCCAAGAAGAGGGAAGGCTGTGAGGATCCGCCAAGAAGATGCTAAGAAAAGCCCTGCCCCCCCCCCCCCCCCCCCCCCCCCCCCCCCCCCCCCCAAGGAGTTATTCCATGATTTAGCATGACTTCACCCAAACAGTTGACAGTACAAATACTTTCACGATTGGCAGTACAAATACTTCCCCAGTAGCACAGTACACATATGATGGCAGTACAGTACACATAATTTCACAGTAGTACAGCACAAATGCTTCCACAATAGCATCACCTTGGTCTTGTGGTCTTTGGCATTCCCCACGCCCATCAAGGGATTTAATCCTGCTATATATGGCGATCGCTACTTTTGGCCCTATTTCAGCCAAATTATTGCTACAATCAAGTTTTTTTTGTGTGCGCCCCAAATGGCCCTATAAGCTACAAAACGCTATAAAAAGCTATAGAAAGCACTAAAACGCTGTCCCTAAAACCATACAGATAGGAAAAAACCATTTTCAGATTTGATAAAAATCACTGCGCCCATCATCACACCCTGTCCACACATCAGTGTGTTTCTTTTCATTTAAAAGCAGCAGCTTCTCAGCAGCTCCCCTGACTGGCTATTCAGCCAAAGCTAATGCAACCTCGTGTGTCTTGAAGCTGAAAGAATCCGCTGCCCAGAACTGTTGAAATCTTAGTGGCTGGCTCAGGGAGCTGCCTAGAATCTACTGCTTGTCGCTGAAAAGAAAAACTATGCCACGCATGTCCACAACCAAAGAATCATCCTATGGCTAGCGCACGAAAACCCACCCTTTGAGGCAATAATCCTTATTGTAAATTAAAACAAACAAACAAGTCCTATGCAGCCTCGCAAGCGACGCGGAAAATTGGCGGAGAGTGTTGGCAACGGAACGACAGGTGGCAACAATGGAGCTGTTCAAATCCAGTTAGGTATGAGACAGTTGCCTGATGTGTCAGGCTTTGCCTCGGTCGTTGTTCGATAGGATGGTGGGACGGACAATGGGGTGAATCTGGGGGCTCCCGCCCCCCAGGAGGGATGGATCTGCCAAAAAACACTTTGACCTTGTGATCGTTGACAAGCTCCACTCCAAGCAACAAGCCCACACCTCCACCCCATGCTCAAACCACCGCACTGCCCCCGCCAAACACACACTCTAGTAGATGACCCAAGTATACATTGGGCATGTTCATACATATTGGACAACTGAGACCACCACACACACACACCTTGGTCTTGTGGTCTTTGACAAGATCCACACCCAGCATCAAGCCTTGTCCACGCACATCCCCAATCAAGTCATGCTTCTCCTGTAGCGTCTTGAAGCGAGTGAGCAGGTGACTGCCGACCTTGGCACAGTGTTCCTGCCTCTTCTCCTTATCCAGCACACGCAGAACTGCACGGCCTCCAGCAGAGCAGACAGGGTTGCCTCTGAATCTGTTTTAGGAAATGGGCTGATTGGTTATTTGGTCATGGGACGATTGGAAAATAACCATAGGATGGTGGGATGGGATGATGGAATGATGGGATGGGATGGCCATGGGGAACGCACATGTGAAATGGACATGGGATGATTGGGAAGTAGGCATGGGATGGTGGGATGGGATGGGAGGGGATGGGATGATTGGGGAATGAAGCAAGATGGGATGAGTGGGGAATGGGCATGGAATGATTGGGGCATGAAGATGGAATGATTTGGACATGAAGATGGAATGATTGGGGAATGGATGTGAGAAATGAAGTTGTGCTGATTGGGAAAGGATCATGTGATGACTGGCAAACGAACATGGGAAATGAAGATAGGATGATTGGGAAATGGAGATGGGATGATTGGGGAAGTCATTGGAAAGTGATTGTAAAATGGAGATAGGATGATTGGGATGAAGATGGGATGATTGGGAGATTGAGAGGACAGTTAGGGAAGTCATATTGGGAAAGCTTGGAAGGAAAAGCTAGGGAGAGACTATGTGCTAATAATAGTGCTACTTGGCATAGATACACCAAAGCCTAGGATGTGAATCCTGTAGACCTAAAGTAAACTGGAACACGTTTGAACAATAATGCGCCCCGGGGGTGGGTGGTAAGCAGTGAACTAGGGGGGAAAAGGGGAGGATGAGGGATGGGGTGAAATCAGAGATCTCTGGGTGAAATGTTGTCACCCTCAGGGTCTACAGGGCCTGCAGTGCGTTTCAGAAGGAAATCGACCTCGGCGGAAAACGAATTTGAAGTTGATGAAAGCGCGATCAAATACGAACGCTTGCAGTTGTCTAATTTCTCGAGCGGCACAGTTTTTGAGGAGATGGGAGGCTTCCAAGGTTGGTGTCAGTTGGTGTCGGTTGAGGGCTGTTCTGCCTCGTAATTGCCTCGTAATTGAAGCAACCCGGGCAACAAATCGAGGCCGAAGAAGCCCCAAGCGCAAAGCTTCTCTATAACTTTCTTCAACCCAATATTAGCATAGATCCCATAGAAGCTTTCAACGTCTCAGTTATCGCCTCGGAGTCCTGCGCCTGGTCAAGTAGCTTACTCGTCAGCCTCACCTCCTGCCTGGACGCGCTAGGAAGCACTCGCTGGGGAGCTGTCGGCCTGGCCCTAGCTTCATGGTTGTAAACCCTCTTAGGCCACAAATACAATTGGAGTGCCACCCTCATCAGCTCAATCCCAGCCTGTGTCACCTTGCTTTAGCTAAGCCAATTTTCCGCGTCCCTTACTCTCTTGTGACACATTCAGGACTTGCTAGCTCCATGTCCGCTCTACCCTATCTGCCTCCGGATGTCGTGACAGATATGGTGCTCAGCGCCCTTTGTCTGGAGGCCCCAATATCAAACATATCCGCTGTTTGCAGCTTTTGGCATTCTAACGTTGTGCGCCATCTTGCCAAGGTGTTAATCCTCAGAGAAAATGGCAACATGGTCAGTGTCCTCCGGCGTTCTCTGCAGCATAACAAGTTGGATGTGGCTCTCAATCTAGTTTCCAGGACAGGATCTGTGGAACAGTCTATAAGAGCTCTGGTCTTGTTGGCTCAGAGTGGGCAAGCAGACTTGATAAGGCATCTGCTGCGTGCCCCGCAGCATGCTGCACATGCTGACTACCTAGATGGACATGCACTTGTGGCGGCTTCAGTACATGGCCATATTGAGGTAGTGCGCTTACTGCTTGATACCCCACAGCATGCTGCCCTTGCAGACTGCCACAATGGAAACGCACTAGTATTAGCAGCACACAAGGGCCACAGTGATGTAGTGCGCGTGCTGCTGGATGCACCATAGCATGCTGCCCACGCTGACTGCCAAGATGGAGCGGCACTTTTGGTAGCTGGACAGGAGGGACACAGTGAGGTAGTGAAAATGCTGTTGGATGCCCTGCAGAATGCTGCCCAGGCTGAAAGGCAAGATGGTCGTGCACTTTTGGTAGCAGCAGGCATGGGCCACAGTAAGGTAGTGCGCATGCTGCTAGATGCCCCACACCATGCAGCGCATGCTGACAGCCAAGATGGAGCGGTACTTTTGGTAGCAGCAGGCAAGGGTCAGAGTGAGGTAGTGCGCATGCTGCTAGATACCCCACAGCATGCAGCACATGCCGACTGCCAAGTTGGTGGGGCACTTGTGCTGGCAGCACAGGAGGGCCATATTGAGGTAATGCGCATACTTCTTGATTCTCAACAGCATGCTGCTCATGCTGACTGCCAAGATTGAGCGGAACTTGTGCTAGCAGCACATGAAGGCCATATTGAGGTAATGCGCATATATAATTCTTGATTCCCAACAGCATGCTGCTCATGCTGACTTCCAAGATGGAGCGGCACTTGAGGCGGCTTCAGTACGTGGCCATATTGAGGTAGTGCGCTTACTGCTGGATACCTCACAGGATGGTGCCCTTGCAGACTGCCACGATGGAGAGGCACTAGTACTAGCAGCAGGGGAGGGTCACACTGATGTAGTGCGCATGCTGCTGGATGCACCAGCGCATGCTGCCCATGCATGCTGACTGCCAAGATGGAAGGGCACTTATTCTTGCAGCAATGGAGGGCCATATTGAAGTAGTGCGCATGCTGCTGGATGCACAAGAGCATGCTGCCCGTGCTGACTGCCAAGATGGCTTGGCTTTCTACATAGCTTCAGAAAACGGTCACATTGAGGTGCAGCGCTTGTTGAGTAGGAGATGACAGGCTGGCAGGTACATTGAGGAGCAGCGCTTGTTGAGTAGGAGACAACAGGCTGCCAGGTACATTGAGGTGCAGCGCTTGTTGAGTAGGAGATTAGGGGCAGGCAGGTACCCGAGGTGGAGCAGGGTAGAGGGTCGTATGGCCTTAGGTGGTGAAGGTGGAGGTCGTACATGAATCTTTGCTTAGGGCATGTGGAGCAAGTCACCAGCCAATGTATGTTTAGTGGTTTGGCCTTGCTGCATACATGTATCCCTCTATCACCAGGGTGACAATTTCCTGCCATCACCTCTTTGACCCACTCAGCTTCCTGGTTAAGTGTATCTAGATCACCTAGTCCCACTCACAAGCTGATGTTGAGGGGTAATGCCTATCTGCATGATCCCCCACGTAACCTTGGTCACATTTTTCCTTTCTCTGTCTCTTACTCAGTCAGCTTCCTGTTTTAGAGCATCTAGGGCTACCCGCTGGGTAATCTGGCTGCACCCAGCATGAAGTGCTTATCTTCATCGCCTTAGCCTCTCATCATAGCTTTTATTTTCAGCTACGGGCAGCAGCTTCTAGGCAGCTCCCAGGGCTCTCTCTTCATTCAAACCTTAAACAACCTAGTGCAGTGTTTTTCTTTTCAGGTACGAGGAGCAGCTTCTAGGAAGCTCCTTGACTGGCTAATCAGCCAAACCTAAAGCAACCTAGTGCACCTTGAAGCTGTCGTGATCAGCTTTCTAGCGCTGCTGAGTTTTTGAGGCTTAGCCCAGTGGCTTGCTGAGGGAGCTACCTAGAAGCTGCTGCTTGTAGCTGAAAAGAAAAATACTGACCTAGTGCACCAGGGAGCTGATATTGTAAGCTTAGCAGTGCTCCTGGAATCTTTTGGGCTTGG
This sequence comes from Chlamydomonas sp. ICE-L, assembly GCA_013435795.1. Classification (NCBI taxonomy): domain Eukaryota; kingdom Viridiplantae; phylum Chlorophyta; class Chlorophyceae; order Chlamydomonadales; family Chlamydomonadaceae; genus Chlamydomonas; species Chlamydomonas sp. ICE-L. Next base: position 4,826,575 of record JACBWV010000660.1, on the reverse strand, counting down.
CCCAGTGGCAGTAGTATCGGGAACCTTTCTGGAAGCTACTGCTGATAGTGGAATTTAAAAACCTTACCTCTCAGCATGCATGTTTGCTACACGCAGTTTTAAGACAGCTTTGCTTGTCAGTTAATTGATGATGGTGTCCTAAGCTTCGGTTGACCAATCCACATAGTTAAATTGATGTGTTTCAGCATGTTGTCAACCCCTTCCCTCCCCCCCCCTTACCTGAGGGGTCCCACTTGAATGTAGTATGAAGATCCTTACTTTTCTACCAACGTTTTAACACAGTTTCATTTGAATGAAATATCATTACATATTTTTAAAAATATAATAAATTTAGGTGAGAGAAAACAAAACAAAACAAAACAAAACCAAATTAAATTAAATAATATACAATTAAACTAAGAACCAAAACTCAATAAACCAAAACGAAACGAGCCAAAACGAAACGAGCCAATACATGTGATTTGGATTCTTAGTTGAATTGAATAGATTTCAATTTGACTTTGCCGCTTTTTATTTAAACCAGAACAACGGACAACCATATTTACTACAGATAAACCTGATACCGTTATCAGCTAAATGCTAATCATTGAAGCATCAGCTTGATGATAATAACATCTTATATATATTGATGTGCAATGAAGAGGTGAATTGTGCGGAGTTTCCCTTGTTTATCCATGAATGTATCAAAATATTTGATAAGTATATATATCCTTGCTTTGATAACATGCTTTGATTTGATTATCTTTGTTACAAACTGCAAAATACGGTGAGCAGCCTACTTACTGGCTGGAGCTATGTAATCAAATTCAACATGTAACATGAAGGACATTGTGTTCCATTCTTCCATCTATCATTTCCGCAGCTGATATGTTGATAAGATGCTTTGATTTGTACTGGTTATGTTACTGCGTCATGCGAGAGCAGCCTCACAGGCTGGAGCCTTGTAACCAAGTTCAAGTTCAGTAGTTGCATAACTTGTTTATTTCCGGCTACGAGCAGCAGCTCCCTGCCTCCCTGAGACTCCTCAGTGCTAAGCCCCAATATTCTAACATTGCTGAAAGACGGTTCTACCAGCTTCCAGATACACTACGTTGCTATAAGTTATTATTTGAAAGTGGGAACAGATAGATAGATGGAAGCACCCTACGGTTTCATAACTTCGTAATGGAGGCAATCAAGTGTGGTATCAAAAGACTACTGGAATACGAATTAATTTAATTTGAGTGACAGTATAGAAAGCCTCTAGATCATCTGCCATTTTTGGCGAGCACTGGTTAGTCAACATCCGCAAACTTAAAAGAATGTAACACTACAAAATCAGCATTTCCTCTGAAGTTTACAATCAGGCACGTGGAGCAGAATTTAGTACAAAATCTTATCCACCCTCACCAGACCCCTCATCCCCACCAGACCCACCATGCTCGTCAGACACCCAATGTTTTAGGCAGAGTCCTCTTCCTAGCCAGGGCCCTCATCCTCGCCAGACCCCCCATCCTCACCAGAGCCCTCATTATAAGCAACCTCTTCATCACTAGTGGTTCCGGCCACGGGCTTGGCAGTGCGCCGGTTTTAAAGAGAGATAATTAGGTCAAACCGTGTAGTGCCCTGTATTGCCGTCTGGGACACAAACGTTGGCAAGACAGCGCCGAACGACCCGCTCCCCGTTTTGACCCAAACGGACAGAATCAACCCTTTGGCAAAACCCCTTTTGCCCCAAAATTGCCAACTTTTCATGCACATATAGTAGATGGAAGCGCCCTTTGGTCCCATGCCCGTATAGTAGATGGAAGATGGACCCTATGGTCCCATGAAAAGATCGAGTGTTTGACTTCTGTAATGTAGGTCAAGTTCAAGAATCAAGATGAACATCAAGTGATTCTTTAATGCGAGATATCCTAAGATACTTTTTTATTGTTTTTGTTAACGTTGGTATTTTCCCCGCCCGGTAATCTATTTTACTACAGAAGACGGCAAGCAGTCAAATTGCTGGCTGGAGCCACGTAACCAAGTTCAAGAAGCTACCTAACCAAGCTCAAGAAGCTGTGTTCTATCTTACCCCGTTTCCCGTTTGATTGCCCCCCCCCCCCCCCCCCCCCCCCCAAACGAAGCCTGACACATCAGCCACTTGTCTCGTCATAACTAACTCGCTTCCGTTGCCACCTGACACTCCGTTGCGGACACTCTCCGCCATTTTTTGCGTCGTTGCGATGCCGCATAGCACTTGTTAAATAAACTGTCTACTCCACTCAGCATGCTCCCTGCTTCCCTTACTTGGGGGTCATGGAATTATAAGACGGTGAGCTTCCCATACCAGTATATAGCTGGCTGAAAAAGTATGGAACAATCCAACCATGCATCATCAATCATGCAGATGTAATGTTAAAATCCATATTTTTGACTGAGATGCTGCTTGTGCTCATGAAGCTGGCCTGGACGTGACACAAATTGAGTGACTCGGTTTGATCCCAGTGCGACGTGCTGCCCCGCGAAACAGTTGAGCCCAGGGGGGCAAGACAGCGAGCAGCCAAATTGCTGGAGCCATCAGCCATGTAACCAAGTTCAAGTTAAAGAAGGAGAAAAAGTGTCTAAACTGTCTAAACCTATGATATTTCATTCTGTACGCATGAGTGTGGTTTAGCAGTGTCTGTAATACCTATGTTTTCTCTACCTCCAGACGATGAGCAGCCTGCAGGCTGTTAGACCATGTCAAATCAAACCAATCAAAATCCTCAAAACCTGAAGGCTGACAATGTTATCAATCAAAATCTTCAAAGCTGCCAAGAAGCTGCTAGAGCTAAAGCAACCTAGTTCACCTGTAAGCTAAGGAGCTGCCAAGAAGCTGCTAATGAGCCCTGTCTCCCGTGATAATAATTCTCCTAGGGGTCCTCTGTCCACAAGTCCTAAATCACACAAGTACATGTTCATTTCGAATCTGTGACCGCCACTGCAGCAATGTGACTGCAACTGAACTACTTCAGCAATGGAGATGTGTGATGCTTACAACCCAGTTAGGGCCTCATCCATGACATCAACCAGGAAATCGGACATGGGTGGCTTGATACGAAACACGTTACCTTGCAGTCCTCCCTTGCCCATCAACACTCCCATAGTCCCATGATCTTCATTCGCTCAAAAGCTTCCGCAAGCTCAGCCTTAGCAGGCTCCTGCACATTCCAAGGGAGTGGGTGGGTAGATGGGTAGGTGGGGGAAATAAAAAAAAAGTATTTTCAGATAACAGTTGAACAGAACAAATACTCCAACAACAGCACAGTACAAATACTTCGACAGCAAATACTGTTACAGTCGGCAATACAAATACTTTCACACTAGCATCACCTTGGTATTTTGACAGGTATTTTGACAGGTGTATTTTGACAGGTGTATTTTGACAGGTGTATTTTGACAGGTGTATGTTGACAAGCTCCACGTCCAGTATCAAGTCCACCCTCCACCCAATGTGACGGATATGCATCCTCACATCGAGCGCCCTCGACGATGAAGTATGAGACTCCAGGAGCATCGGCCCCGTCATGCTGACGCAGAGACCCGAACCTATACCTGAACCCCGTCTCGGAGGTGATATTACGGGGGATTAGACTCGAGTCTTATACCCCTAACGCAGACTGCATAGAGGAGCATTCCCTCTTCACCTTGTTCCTTTGTATTACCGCTATGACGCTAATCCCCGCGTCACACCCCATGCTCAAACCACGTCGCTGCCCCCACCCAACACACACATGACTACATGAGTAGATGACCCAAGTAAACATGTACATACATATTTATAGGGCTGTCAAGCTTTATATCGCCCGATATTTATTTTACCGTGTACCGTACGATATATCGTACGGTATTAAAGTTGCAGCGTACGGTATTTTTGGGATTACCTTACGATATGTCGTGTTTACCGGGATATATCGTACTGGTGTAGAGTTTTACCGTGTTTAATATCGTACGATATATATCCTTTTGAGTGGAATGGGACCTCGACACACGGCTTATCCTACTGCGCCGTATTTTGGGGGGTCGCGGGCTCGATCCCGGCAGGCAGACACACCTCTCTGCGCACACATTTTTGCTCGCTCGCAGATGCTCTCGAGGGCAGCACACTCACCATGGCATCAGCAGCAATAAGAGTGGTGAGCGTGATTTTCCATGCACTTCTGGTGCTATAGGGTGGGTGCTATAGGTGGAAGCGTAGTTTGGGGCTTCAAGTGGAGGTGAAGTTTGGTCTAGTGGTATGATTAGCAGATTTGCCTGGGATTTCCTTGCACTGGGTCTGGGCCAGGGAATTCAGTATATCGCCTTATACCGTACGATATACCACGATATATCGTACAGTAATAGACCACGGTATTACCGTGTTTTCTATCTCCCTCAGTATTGGTTTATTTGACTTGATTTTAAGTGTATGGACGTGTAAACGGTATTTCCTGTTATATCCCCTTGGTCTTATACTGATTATCCCAAAAAAGGGTCTAAAAATATCGTACGGTATCGATACAATTATACATGCACATACATATTGGACATCTGAGACCCCACCACCACACACACACCTTGGCCTTGCGGTCTTTATTTGACAAGCTCCATTCCAAGCATCAAACCCACACCTCGCTGCCCCCACCCAACACACACATGATTAGATGACCCAAGTAAACATTGGGCATGTTCATAGATATTGGACAATTGAGACCCCACCACGCACCACCTCACACACACCTTGGTCTTGTGGTATTTGACAAGCTCCACAACCAGCATCAAGCCCTGTCCACGCACGTCCACAATCAAGTCATGCTTTTCCTGTAGCTTCTAGAAGCGAATGAGCAGGTGACTGCCAACCTTTGCACAGTGCTCCTGCCTCTTCTCCTTGTCCAGCACACGCAGAACTGCACGGCCTCCAGCGGAGTAGAAAGGGTTGCCTCCAAATCTGTTTTGGGAACAAGGACACGGGATGATGGGATGGGTTGATTGGGAAATAACCATAGGGTGGTGGGATGGGATAATGGGATAGGGTGACCATGGGAAATGCACATGTCTTGGGAGGGCCAATCGGCAAGCTGTATCATTTTATAAGTTGCTTGGCTGCATGGTAAAAGTACAAGTTACTATTGTGCACATCCAGGAATGTGAACATGTACACATACATGCAACAAAAAAAATGCATTGCTGGGGCAAGCAGCTTTATAGGCGCTCACACGGGCTACACCATTGCTGGTCATGTTTACGGTATACCACTGGTGAATTAACAACAAACATCTACCGGTTGTGGTCGCTTTTAAAGGGTAAATCGCCAGTTGATTTAGCAGTTGTTGTTGTTGTTATTAGGCCTAAACAAGGGTTTAATTGTCGTGGCTATTTTACCAGTATACACTCCAATTAAAAAGGTAGTTATCCAGGCAACCAACATGTGAAGGTGCACATGTGGTGAGTTAGCTTCATGTTTGGCTATGCATGTTGTGTTATTTCCACTCATGCCAACACACTAACAGCCACACGCATACAAATGATTCAAGGAACTCAACAAACATTAACTGCGTCCATTCTTACTAGTGCTTACACATTGACACACACATACACATAAAACCACATTATATTAGCACAATAATGCAGAAATACATGCAACCAACACACGCAAGAAGCAAGTAGGTCAGAAATGCAAACTCACCACTTCTACGAACACTCCCCACATCATGGCAACATCTGCCTAATTGCAAAGGTAATCTGCGGCTGAAAAGGTGAATAAGCATTGCGTTAGGTTCATGCCTGTGTATGTGGGTCTGGATGCTGGTGATGCTGGTGGTGACAAGGCTGTCCCTACCCCAATTGATGCCCGGTAATAATAAGAGAAGAACAACACTGAAGTAAGGCGGGTAGGGTGAGAATAGTATTAGGCAAGAAGAAGAGCATGGGCAATGGCAACAGCAGATGTAGGAGCAGCAGCTGAACCGTTTTTTGTTTTCAAATCTGTAAGTGTTGTACCGGTTATACCCCGAGGTTAGGTCACATCGAAGTATCTAACTCTCCTTGGGATGCCCTGCTCCTTAAAGACTGCGAAGCCCTTTATGCTCTTTTCGATGTAAACACATTAACTAAATAATTTTCTCCCTGCCTGAATGTGGCGGTAGTATAGTGGGACTTGAACCCGGGTCTCGTAGAGCTTTATGTGTTACAGTGCCCAAACGTTCCTAGCATGCTAAATTCAACAACTTTTCCCTTTCCATACACTTCTGTTTCAACTGCCCTGCCTAATCTTAACATGTGATTGCATTATTTATGTGGGGACTTCGACTTGCATGGTAGCAGCGGGGCTGTTCAGGGGGGGGGGGGCCCAAATCCGCTTTTCGAAACACGGCCAGTTTCAAAATCTGCTTCTTGCAACGCAAACGGTTTCAAATTCTGTGTCGGCAATGCAACAGACCCCCGCAAAGCTGCGTCTGCTATGCTCCCCGACCCTCTGAGTAGCAAAATACCCTCTAAAATCTGCTGTATGCGACGCAGCGGACCCGACATTGTGTCTGCGATGCAAAAAGCAGCGTCCTATACAACCCTGGTGAGCAGCCCAGAGTTGACTGCAAAATATGTAACAATCACTTGAACAATCAAATCAAATTTACCTTCAAAAACCTTACACGCTACCGTGAAAATGCGCGCATCATATAGTATCCTAACCTGGACAGGTATTTAAACTATCTACAAAACTGTGATTACGGTATATTGTGACAGAATGTGCTCATGTGTTATGACACCCATGTTCATGCTACCGCACTCCACCTGAAGAAGGTTTGCACCTCGAAAGCTGGTAAGCCCATGTAATAAAATAAATAAAAATTGCTGCACGTGTGGGAGCCTTTTACGTATCTGTTGCAATTACTGCAAGTTTTGGTTTCTTGTTTCAAGTGATGCTACAGGTGCTTCATGACAAATCTATTTTCATTCTGTAGCAGCCGCATGAGGTTAAGAGAGAGACGCAGGAAAGAGTACGGAGCTCACTGTTTTCTTTTCGTCTACTAGCAGCAGCTTCTAGGCAGGTTCCTGAGCTAGCCACCGTGCCCCCCCAATTCAGCAGCGCTAGGCAGCTGATTACGTCAGCTTACAGATACACTAGGATGCTTTATGTTCGGCTGATTAGCCAACCAGGGGAGCTGCTTAGAAGCTGCAGATTTTAGCCGAAAAGAAAAAGAGTGAAGGAGCTAAGTGTATGCAAGTCCGCCACAGTCTCGTGGGCATCCAGGTCATCGCTCCCCTTTTCAGCCATTAGCAAAAGCTTAGGCAGATCCTCTGCCTGGCTATTGATCCAAACCAACTGTGAACTAGTGCACCTTGAAGCAGACACAATTATCCGTTCATAACTGCTGAACCAGTTGGTTTTAGCTCAGTGGTTGGCTCAAGAAGCTGCCTAGAAGCTACGCTCGTAGAAAAAAATAAACGAATTGATCTATGACTCCTGAGTGGTGGAGGTAGAAGAAACAAGTGATTTGTTCACGTTTACATTTTCCTGGTTATAATGTTTTTTACTGCCTAAGATGGCCAGCAGCCAAATTGCTGGCTGAAGCTATGTAACCAAGTTCAAGTTCAAGATGGAGGTAGGGAGGAGGCTATCATTTAATTCTTACCGGTAGGGAGAAGGGCCATGATGAATTTATAACTTTCAAGCTGTTCAAAATGTTTGTTTGGTCGAGGGTCGGTATCTCCCACCACCGCTAAATGCGCCTACTCTTTTGTAGGAGTGGCTACGACATTCAAACTGAATCCTCAGTGTCGCTGTTTTGTGTAAGGATACCCACTTCCTGGGGTGAAATACCTTTCACAACTAAAAAAAAGGGCAAAGGAATTCCGAATCGCTGTGCTCCAGGAGTCGAATGGAGAGTTTTTAAACTTGTCCACGACCTGGACTACTATTAAGCTGGACATGTCTTTAAACCTGCCTACGTCCTGGACTACCTTTAACCTGGACATGTCTTTAAACCTGCCTACTTCCTGGACTACTTTTAACCTGGTAATGTCTTTAAACCTGGCTACGTCCTGGACTACTATTAAGCTGGACATGTCTTTAAACCTGGCTACGTCCTGGACTACTATTAAGCTGGACATGTCTTTAAACCTGCCTACGTCCAGGACTACTATTAAGCTGGACATGTCTTTAAACCTGCCTACGTCCTGGACTACTTTTAACCTAGTAATGTCTTTAAACCTGCCTACGTCCTGGACTATTATTAAGCTGGACATGTCTTTAAACCTGCGTACGTCCTGGACTACTATTAAGCTGGACATGTCTTTAAACCTGGCTACGTCCTGGACTACTATTAAGCTGGACATGTCTTTAAACCTGCCTACGTCCTGGACTACTGTACTTGGCTGCGGCTGCGCTAAGTGCTGCTTACTGGAGTGGTAGAGCGGCATTATGCGCCAAGCTTGGCGGCCCTGAACAGTGCCAGTGTTGGCATGTGCGCCAGAGGCATACTTGCGAATATCTGGGAGTCGATTACAGTGCTCATGGGTCCCCTCTCCTTGCCCTGCCCCACAGCCTGATGAGGCTGCGGCTGCGCAAAGTGCTGCTTACTGTAGTGGTGGAGCGGCATTATGCACCAAGCTTGGCAGCCCTGAACAGAGCCAGAGTTGACATTTGCGCTGCAGGCATACTTGCAAGGATCTGGGAGTTGATTACAGTGCTCATGGGTCCCCTCTCCTTGCCCTGCCCCATGGCCTGATTGGGCTGCGGCTGCGCAAAGTGCTGCCTACTGGAGTGGAAGAGCGGCATTATGCACCAAGCTTGGCAGCCCTGAACAGAGCCAGAGTTGACATTTGCGCTGCAGGCATACTTGCAAGGATCTGGGAGTTGATTACAGTGCTCATGGGTCCCCTCTCCTTGCCCTGCCCCATGGCCTGATTGGGCTGCGGCTGCGCAAAGTGCTGCCTACTGGAGTGGAAGAGCGGCACTGAGCAGGGCGCAAGTTTGATACCTAGCAGCTCAGAGAGAGAGTCAGCACCGTTGCTGGCTCGCATCAGAGCTGATGGGCGCTGATGTTGTTGCTGCTGCTGCTGCAGCTGTTGTCGTTGTTGCTGCCATTGCTGTTGTCGATGCTCTTGTTGCTGCTGCTGTTGGTGCTGCTGTTGCTGTTGTCGCTGGTCTTGTTGCTGCTGCTGCTGCTGCTGCTGCTGTTGTGGTTGCTGCTGCTGTTGTTGCTGCTGTTGTGGTTGCTGTTGTTGCTGCTGTTGTGGTTGCCGTTGTTGCTGTTGTTGCAGATGTCTTCCTTGCCGCAGAAGCCTGGATTGAAACTCCTCCGCCATGCGAGGGTCCATGCCTAAGCCACCTGGAAGACCACTGCCTCCGGCTAAGGCGCTCAACTGCAACGATTTTAGGGCAGTGGTGTTGGGGTCTGCCCCAGGGGGGGCGCAGCCCCCCCCTAACGGGTCCTGCACACTGCGAGTGCCCTCATAGATTGGGATGGGACCCTGGGGTGGGGATGCACTATGACTGCTATTCTTGGACAGGGTGCTGCGGTTACGGGGAGCCAAGCCACCTGCTGACGAGTGGCCAAGTCGGCTGTTGCTACTCTTCGACAGGGTGCTGTGATTGTGCCTCATGTTGGTAATGTGAGAGTCTTCAGCAAGGGCATGGTAGCTATGGTAATGCTGCTGCTGAGTTTTCCCACCACGTGGCTCTGAGAGGGACGGGGAGCCAAGCCACCTGCTGTTGTCACCATGTGGCTCTGAAAGGGACAGGTGGGTTTGAGAGTCAGACACTTGGCTAATTCTACAGGATGGATGCGCGGCTGTGCCTGATGCAGGGATGCATGCTGGGTGGAAGGATGAGTGCCTGTGACTTCTCTGTGGCACTATGAGATGTGCCCTGTTTGGATTAAAGTCATAGGTGCTGACAGCGCTGAGGACGTCCATACTACCTGGCTGCTGCCTAACACGGCTGATGCGGTCCACGCTACCAGACAGCTGGTGAACACCGCTGGGACCGTCCATACAACCCAGCTGCTGCCTAACAGCGCTGCTGCTGTTCACGTTGCATGGCTGCTGCCTAACATCCCTGACGCGGTCCACCCTGCCAGGCTGCTGCCTAGCAGCGTCAATGCTGCCTGGCTGCTGCCTAAAAGCGCTGGTGCTGTTAATGCTACCCGGCTGCTGCCTAACATCACTGACTTGGTCCACGCTTCCTGGCTGTTGGCAAACACCGTTAATGCTGCCTGGATGCTGCCTAACATCACTGGCGCGGTCCACGCTGCCAGGCTGCTGGCAAACAGCGTCAATGCTGCCTGGCTGCTGCCTAACAGCGCTGGTGCTGTTAATGCTACCCGGCTGCTGCCTGACATCACTGACGCGGTTCTCGCTGCTCAGCTGGTGGCGAACAGCGTTAATGCCTCCTGGCTGCTGCCTAACATCACTGACGTGGTCCATGCTGCCTGGCAGCTTGCAAACAGCACTGCTACGGTCCATGGCACGCGGAGGCAGCAGTGTGTGGGACTCCTTCCTACTCCCGACATTGTCTGCCGCGGCCCCTGCAATGGGGAGGGGGCCGCCCCTCGTACTGCTGGAGGTACTGCCGTTGCAGCTACTGTCATTCAGCGGGCGCATGACTATGACCGGCGAAGCCTTAGGACGGGTGCTTGAGCTGACAACGTCCTTGTGACACGTGGGGAGAAGGGGCAAGGCTGTCTCTTGCGCCTTGTGCACCGGGGGACCGTCTAGGCAGAGTTGCTTCGGCCCAGAGGGGGGAGGGGGCAAGGCCGTCTCTTGCGCCTCCTGCTGAAGGGAGGGTGAGCGACCAGTCTGTGGCACTTCACCTTGTCCATGGGGGGAGTGACTGGCTAGTGGTGCACCCTGCAGAGGACCGCCCAGCCAGTGTTGCTGAGACGCTGGTGGAGGACAGGGTACGGCCGTCTCCAGTACCTCGTGCAGGGGAGAGGGGCAGTGTCCTGCTAGTGGCACATCCAATGGAGGGGCATCCAACGGCGGGGCGTCCAGCCAGTAATGCTCCACCTCGTCCAGGTGCACACGCTCTTTATCCCCTAGATCGTAGAGGACGATGTGGCGGCGGCTGGCGGCTATGTAGCCAACAACGGTGCCACTATAAAGGGCCCCGTCGCCGTCCCATCGCACCTCGACTCGCCTCCCTAGGTCCTTCCGCTTCTCTGGGTTGGGATCCATGGTACCCCTGGGGAAGGGAGGGGTGGTGTGTGGTGTGTGGTGTGGTGTGTGTGTGTGTGTGTGTGTGGTGGGGGGGGGATTATCAAAAGTCTCTTTCTGGGCAGTGAGTACCGCCCCCACCAAGTGCAACCCAGGGCCCATTTCGCCCTAAACTCGCACACCTGAGGTTCGCACAGGGGGTTGCACCGCGTTGCACAATGTGCGACCAGTCGCAAACAAAAACCGGTACTAGGGACCTACGTTGGATTCTTCTAACAGAGCATTCAACAATAAGAGGAGACGAGAGATACCGTAATGACCGCACAATTTAACGTTTTTAAAATTTAACGTTTTCATTCGGTGGCGACGCACTCTGGTCATCCGTCGAACCCAGGACTGCCCAAACGACAGTATGGTTTTGCAAGGCCTCGCGCACCGTGCGACCTGGGTTAGAACCCGTGGAACCACATTCTGGCCCCTTTGCGTCGCCCCCGGAGAAAAACGTGAAAATTTAAAAACATTACATTTTGCAATCAGTACGGTAGTAACAACTGATTACAAAAAGCAACGACTAGTTTCGCCCAAGAATATTTTTTTCAAGTCAAAAAGAGGAAATCTTATTCCTTTTTATTTCATTCCTCCCTATTTTCCTCCTAAAACAGGATCCTTATTCCCATTTTGGTTGATAGTAAATTTCAGTAATAATTTTATTTTTTTATTTTTAGGTTTCTTATTCTGGCAAATTCGGCCAAAACGGGGTCTCGTATTCCGATCGGAATGTATTCCGGAAAAAATATCCCTGGTTTGTAATAGGCAGCATCAGGCGGCAGTACCCCTAGGGGAGAGGCACAGAGAGAGATAAAGGGTGTGAGCATGGTTGGGGTCCGTGGGCTTATATTACATCACATCACATCCGACAGAGCACCACCTGGCAAAGGCGAACCATCGGCAAAGCATAATATTCGATAAAGCAAATCTCCCACACCCATACCACCGTCTCATCCCATTCCATTGTGGCATGCAGAAGACACATGGAACAGGCTCAAAACCCTCCCCCAGGGGAATGATAGCCCCCCCCCCCCCCCATTGGTGGTTTACCCCAGTTTGGGCTGCCCCCCTCAACCTCACGCATCGTAACAAGGCGTACTATTTGTTTATTATTTATTCGACTAAGCACAATATCACGCAAAGCACTTACGGGTTGGGATCCATTGTACCCCTGGGAGTGAGATGCAGACATCGACATTTTGTGTGAGCACGGTTGGGGTGCAAGCAAAATGTCAAAGCAAAAAGTACAAGCATCTGGCAAAGCATATGGCGGCAAAGCACACAAATCCGACCTGTCAGTCAGTGAGTCAGCCAGCCTGTGAGTCAGTCAGTTAGTTGGTCACTCAGCCAGCCAGTGGGTCAGTCAGTGAGTCAGTCAGTGAGTGAGTTAGTTGGTTAGTCAGTGAGTCAGTCAGTGAATCAGTCAGTTGGTTGGTCACTCAGTCAGCCAGTGAGTGAGTCAGTCAGTCAGTTAGTTGGTCACTCAGTCAGTCAGTGAGTCAGTGAGTGAGTCAGTCAGCACAACACAGTAAAACAGCCATGACAGCCAGGCAGCACACATGCAGTTCTTGGCACCACAATCAACTGACCAGTCAGTCAGTCAGTCAGTCAGTGAGTAATTCAGTCAGTCAGCCAGTGAGTCAGTCAGTGAGTCAGTGAGTCAGACAGTCAGCCAGTGAGTCAGTCAGCAAGTCAGTCAGCACAACACAGTAAATCAGCCAAGACAGCCAGGCAGCACACATGCAGGTTTTGGCCCCACAAACATCTGGCCAGTCAGTCAGTGAGTCAGCCAGTGAGTCAGACAGTCAACCAGTGAGGCAGTTAGCCAGTAAGTCAGCACAACACAGTCAAACAGCCAACACAGCCAGTCAGTCAGTGATTCAGTCGGCCAGTAAGTCAGCACAACACAGTCAAGCAGCCAACACAGCCAGTCAGTCAGTTTGTCAGTCAGTTTGTCAGTCAGCCAGTAAGTCAGCACAACACAGTCAAACAGCCAACACAGCCAGTCAGTCAGTCAGTGAGTCAGCTCACCTGCAGTTTTTGGCCCCACAAAGACATGTGAAGCTTCCCAGAGCTGGGGTATTGACACCGTAGTGCTCAAAGAAGTAGTTATAGGTAAGCTCCTCGCCAGGGGCAATGTCATACCTCGAGAAGATGCCTACTCTTGTTTCCCCTGTCATTATATGGCGCAGATGGTGGGTAGGGAGATATCAGTCATCTTGGTGTCATGTACAGTATGTATGTTACAGTCCAGGGGTAGGCCCAATATGCTTAATAGACTTGCCCAACCGTGTTAGGAAGGGCTTAACAAGAAAAAACACTGCTGAACTGAACCCCAAACAATCATTTTACCAACGGAGCCCTGAGTTTGTGCTACAGTGTACATAAATAATATAATCACGAACGTAATACAATACAATAGACGGCGTATGGAGGGCAGGGGTAGGTCAGTCATTTTGGTGTCATGTACACATATAATACAATTGTGAATATAAAACAATGCAATAGACGGCGTATGGAGGGCAGGGGTAGGTCAGTCATTTTGGTGTCACGTACACATATAATACAATTGTGAATATAAAACAATGCAATAGACGGCGTATGGAGGGCAGGGGTAGGTCAGTCATCTTGGTGTCATTTATAGATAAAATACAATTGTGAATATAATACAATACAATAGACGGCGTATGGAAGGCAGGGGTAGGTCAGTCATTTTGGTGTCATGTACACATATAATACAATCGTGAATATAAAAAAATGCAATAGACGGCGTATGGAGGGCAGGGGTAGGTCAGTCATCTTGGTGTTATTTATAGATAAAATACAATCGTGAATATAATACAATACAATAGACGGCGTATGGAGGGCAGGGGTAGGTCAGTCATTTTGGTGTCAAATACAGATATCATATAATCACGGGTCTTATACAATTTATTAGACGGCGCATATGGAAGGCAGGGGTAGGTATGAAATCTTGGTGTCATGTACAAATATAATATACACTATAATATTGAATATAATACAATATAATCAAAAAGGGGCAAATATGTCTATATGGCCACAACATATATATCTATACATATATTGTATACAACACATCTGGTATATCAGTACATCTGTACATTAAGGAGCCCTTTGAGACACTTATGTTTTTTTCATGAAGTCTGAGGTGCCTTGTGCCTTCATAAAAGGCTAGATTTATTTTATTTCAATAATCACTTGTGAAGCTTGAAGCCGCGAGTTTTTTTTTCCTTTCAAATCTGAAAGTGGGGTTTTCTAGCTTGGCTGGTGGTTTTAGGCCTCCTCCAGAACTAAAACTAAAACGGGGTCAAAACTAGCGATCGCTATATATAACATACAAAAAGCCCTGAAGCTTATTGCCCGGACAGTCACCTACTAAACGGTCATGATATAGCCTCCAAACCTAACCAGGCCCAGCACCCCCACCCCCATCATCAGAAATTCAGCATGCATCATGTCCTGGCAAAGTTTTCAAACTGTCTAATTTGTTTGGTGTCATAGACTCATAGTGTGCTCACTGGTTTCCTTGGATATCGCCCGGGGGGAGGGGGGGGGGGGGGGGGGGGGGGGGGGGGGGGCTTGAACTTTGAAGACAGTAAGCAGCCCAGAGTAGGCTGAAAAAATATGTAACCATCGAAGCTTGAATACATCATCATCATCATCATGCCATTTGTGTAGTGTTTGACCATCATGAATTCAGAACGAAGTAGCGCATAACTGGGTGTTAGACTAGTAGGGTTACATGGACACACTGTGCAGTCGCCCTGCATTATCCCCTATATAATATTATGCTACAATGCTAATTTCATTGGCAACACATATCAACTCTCAGAACAATTATCTGGCATGCTGTGGTTGTGCATGTCTCAGAAAAATATTACATCACTCAATAGCTCGCTTGAATTGCTTAAGCCATCCAGGCGGAATAGTTCGAATTACCATTTGCGCCTCTCTGCCACCATTCACTTAACACATTCACACATTACAACAGGGTCCAAACTAGCGACCGCTATATATAGCGGGAAAAAATCTCTGATTTATGCAAACCGAACATAAATGAATGACATTCAAGCCAACTCACCTGTTGGCACGTCTCTCCACTTCTGTTTATCACAGTTCTGGTAACAACTGCTATTGAGCAACCTCGCGAGATTGGCTTTAAATACGATGAAGTTAAATGTTTGAAACGTCCTTCAACTCACCCGTGGTTGCATCTTTCCACTTCTGTGACTCACAGTTCGGGTCACAGCTGCTATTGAGCAGCCTTGAGAGGTTGGCTTTAAACAAGATGTTGTTAAATGTTAGAAAAGTCTTTCAACTCACCCGTTGTCGCGTCTCTCTACTACTGTGTCTCACAGTTTGGGTCACAACTGCTATTGAGCAGCCTGAGAGGTTATATCTCCGTGGTTATATCTCCGTGGTTATATCTCCGTGGTTATATCTCCGTGGTTGCATCTCCCCACTTCCGT
This sequence comes from Chlamydomonas sp. ICE-L, assembly GCA_013435795.1. NCBI lineage: Eukaryota > Viridiplantae > Chlorophyta > Chlorophyceae > Chlamydomonadales > Chlamydomonadaceae > Chlamydomonas > Chlamydomonas sp. ICE-L. The sequence continues at coordinate 4,810,898 of JACBWV010000660.1, read as the reverse complement.
GTCTCACAGTTCGGGTTACAGCTACTATTAAGCACCCTCGCTAGGTTGGCTTTAAACAAGATGAAGTTAAATGTTTGAAACGTCCTTCAACTCACCCGTTGTTGCATCTCTCCACTTCTGTGTCTCACAGTTCGGGTCACAACTGCTGTTGAGCAGCCTCGCTAGGTTGGCCTTTTTCCGGGCGTCGATGAACAAGCCAGGTTCCAGCTCCATGATGTAGTAGTGAGGCTCACCAGTCACCCTGGCGTCCAACATTCGTCGCTCAAGCTCGACACTGTCGATAACCTCACCTGAACACAAAATGACAATTGTTACGCCTTGCAACCGGGCCTGAGTTTGAAGGAATCATCCTGTTTACTTGACTTTCAGGCTATTTCAGGCTATTTCAGGCTTTTGCAGGCTATTTCAGGCTATTTCGGGCTGTGTCTGGCTATTTTGGGCTTCTGCAGGCTTATTATCTAGCTATTTCAGGCTATTTCTGGCTTTTGCAGGCAATTTATCAAGCCCAACCTCAACACTGTCTATCACCTCACCAGCATACTCTATCAGGAAGCTTCCGCGGGCGACGGGTTGCAACGCCCGCACCCCATATCCCCGGCCCTCTGTTGGGAAGGCCTCCATAGGGGGCCCTTCCAATTGGTGGAATGGTCGGTTGGAGCAGAGTTCTCCGCTAGGGCAAGTCTTGGGGTCACAGTGGATGTAGGAGAGGCGGTTTAGGCAACCTGTGGTTGGTGGATACACCCATCAGTGGATAGGTCGGGTGGAGCATAGTACCCTTCAATTTGATGACAATATTTGGGGTCGCAGTGGATGTAAGAGAGGCGGTTTAGGCAACCTGTGGTAGGTGGATACACCCATCAGTGGATTGGGGGAGGCATTTGAGGCAGCCTGCATTTAGTGGATATACATCAAGTGCTTGAATAAAGGCTGAGAGGTTGGCTGGATCAAAGTTCCCCGCTAAGGCAAGTCTTGGGGTCACAGTGGATGTAAGAGAGGTGGTTTAGGCAATTTGTGGTCGGAGGATTCATCAATTAGTGGATATGGGGGAGGCATATGAGGCAGCCTGCATTCAGTGGATATACATCAAGTGGTTGAATAAAGGATGAGAAGTTGGATGGAGCAGAGTTCCCCGCTAAGGTCACATTGGATGTGGTGGATGGTATTGAGTAGCAAATTGTGGGCCGTAGTCTAGTATGATAGGCGGTTCAGGCAAAGGCTGAAGATCCGCTTTCAGTAGCAGAGTTCCATTGTGGTGGATGGTTTTGATTAGCAAATTGTGGGCCGTAGTCTAGTTTGATAGGCGGTTCAGGCAAAGGCTGATGATCCGCTTTCAGTAGCAGGGTTCCATTGTGGTGGATGGTTTTGAGTAGCAAATTGCGGGGCCGTAGTGGATGTAGGGTAGGTGGTTCAGGCAAAGGCTGACGACCTGCTCTAAGTAGCAGGGTCACATTGGATGTGGTGGATGGTTTTGAGCAGCAACTTGTGGGGCCGTAGTTGGTGCAGTATAGGTGATTCCGGCAATTTGAATTTAGTTCCAAGGTCACATTAAATATGGCGGATGGTTTTGAGTAGTTAACTGTGGGGCCGTAGTGGATGTAGGGTAGGCGGTTGAGGCAAGGGCTGATGACCTGCTTTCAGTAGCAGGGTCACATTGGATGTGGTGGATGGTTTTGAGTAACCAATTGTGAGGCTGTAGTGGATGTAGGAGAGGTGGTTGAGGCAACCTGTGGTTGGTGGATATACCTAGCAGTGGAAAGGTTGATTGGAGGGTAGTACCCTGCAACGTAATGGCAGTATTTGGGATCACATTCGGCCTCATACCCGGACGCTCAAGCAGAAAAACAATCCAAATAAGAAATTCCCTATGGATGGTGCAAGAATAAAGTTATCAGAACGCATCATCGGAAGTTGTTTTTTGCAACACTGAGACCCCCCCCCCCCCCCCCCCCCCACACACACACACACACAAACACTCACTTTGAGGCCTCATACCCGGACACCCAGACATACAAAATAAATACAAAATTCCTCAGGGAGGGTGCAAGAATACAGTTTTCAGACCGCATTATCAGAAGTTGTTGTTTGCAACCCTGAGATCCCCCCCTCCTTTCAACCCTCCCACCTACATCCACACACCCACACACTAACATACACACACGCACACTTGAAGGCCCCATACCCAGACACCCAAGCAGACCTACCTGCATCCGTGCAGCCACGCACGACAACGTCTTCCTCACCCTCTAATACAATGGCGGCAGCACTTGAGGGGGTGCACATACAGATGGAAAATTCAACCTGCAGAAGTGTCAAGGTGAGGTTGGCTTTGTGTTTTGAGGTTGAGGTGTGTTAGTAGTGGGCTCTGCAACTATCTAGGATGACGCCCTCCTCTTCACCCACTTACGGGGTGGCGGTACCACTTGATGGAGTGCACAGGCAGGTGGAGAAGTGTCAAGTTAAGGTAGCCCTCGTGTTTTGAGGTGAAGGTGTGTTTGGCCTTGTGTTTTGAGGGGAGGTTGGCCTTGTGTTTTAAGGTTGAGGTGTGCTGGTAGCGGGCTCTGCAACCATCGAGCATAACAAGATCCTCCTCACCCTCAATGGGATGGCGGTAGCACTTGACAGGGTGCACATATTAATAGAGAATTTAACCTGCAGAAGTGTCAAGGTTAGGTTGTCCTTGTGTTTTGATTTTGAGGTGAGGTTGGCCTTGTGTTTTGAGGATCAGGCGTGTTGGTAGCGGACTCTGCAACCAATGATTATGAGGTCCTCCTCTCCACACACTAATGGGATGGCGGTATCACATGAGGGGGTGCACATACAGATGGAGATTTGAACCTATAGAAGTGTCAAGGTGAGGTTGGCCTTGGGTTTTTAGGTTGAGGTGTGTTTGGTCTTCTGTTGTATGGTGTGGTTGGCCTTGTGTTTTGAGGTTGAGGTGTGCTGGTAGCGGGCTCTGCAACCATCGAGCATAACAAGATCCTCATCACCCTCTAATGGGATGGCAGCAGCACTTGAGGGGGTGCACATACAGATGGAAAATTCAACCTGCAGAAGTGTTAAGGTGAGGTTGGCCTTGTGTTTTTAGGCTGAGTTGTGTTGGGCCTTGTGTTTTGAAGTTGAGGTGAGTTATATGGCGGGCTCTGCAACCAATGATTATGACACCTTCCGCTTTACCCGCTAATGGGACGGCAGTACCACTTGATGGGGTGCATGTGCAGGGGAGATCCACCTGCTGAAGTGTACATGGGGGATAAGGTTGTTTTGTGATTGTTTTAGGTGTGTTGTGTTGTTTTGCGATGGGTTTAGATGAGTTGTGTTTGGTTTTGTGATTGTTTTAGGTGTGTTGTGTTGTTTTGCGATGGGTTTAGATGAGTTGTGTTGTTTTGTGATTGTTTTAGGTGTGTTGTGTTGTTTTGCGATGGGTTTAGATGAGTGTGTTGTTGTGTGATTTTTTAGGGGTGTGTTGTGTTGTTTGCGATGGGTTTAGATAGTTGTGTTTGTTCTGTGATTTGTTTTTAGTGTGTTTGTGTTGTTTTTTGCGATGGGTTTAGGTGATTTTGTTGTTTGTGATTGTTTTTAGGTGTGTTGTGTGTTTGTTTTTGCGAGGGTTTTTGCAATGAGTTGTGTGTTTTCTGTGGATTGTTTAGTGTGGTTGTGTTTTTTGTTTTTTTTTTTGCCGATGGGTTTTAGGTTGAGGTGTGTTGTTTTGTGATTGTTTTTTTTAAGGTGTTTTGTGGTTGTTTTTGGGTGGAATGGGTTGTTAGGTGATTGTGTTTGTTTTGGTGCTGTTTTTTCGCATTTTAGGTGTGTTTGTGTTGTTTTTGGCGATGTGTTTTAAATGGAGTTTGGTGGTTTTGTTGTGTGATTGTTTATGTGTGTGTTGTTGTTGTTTTGCTTTTTGCGATTGGTTTAGGTGAGTCGTTTGTTTTGTGAATTGTTTTTAAATTGTTGGTGTTTTTTTTGCCGATGGGTTTTTTTAGATGAAGTTGTTGGTTTTGTTTTTGTGAATTGTTTTTAAGGTGTGTTTGTGTTGTTTTGAGATGGGTTTAGGTGAGTTGCGTTGTTTTGTGATTGTTTTAAGTGGTTTTATGTTTTGTTTTTGTGCGATGGGGGTTTTTTTTAGATGAGTTTTGTTTTGTTTTGTATTGTTTTTTTAGGTGTGTTTGTGTCTGTTTTGAGATGGTTATATGATTTTTGTTGTTTTTGGTGATTGTTTTTAGGTTGTGTTTGTGTTTGTTTTGGGGTTGCCGATGGGTTTTTAAGAAATGTTTTGTTGTTGTTTTTGTGGATTGTTTTTAGGTGTGTTTTGTTTTTGTTTTGTTTTGCGATGGGTTTTAGGAAAGTTGCGTTTGTTTTTTTGTGAATTGTTTTTCGGTTGTGTTTTTGGTTGTTTTTGCTCATGGTTTTTTAGATGTTTGTGTTTTTTGTTTGTGGGATTGTTTTTTAGGTTGGGTGTGTTTTTTTGAATGGGTTTAGATGAATTTTGTGTTGTTTTTTTGTTTTTTGTTTTAGTGTGTTTTGTTTGTTTTGCGAATGTTTTTTCGGTTTAGTTGTGTTTTTTTTTTTGATTGTTTTATGTGTTGTTTTTTTTTTTTTTTTTTTTTCTGATTGGTTATATTGATTTTGTTGTTTTGTTTATTGTTTATATTGTTTTTTTTTTTTTTTTTTGCGCATTTTTTTCTTTTATTTTTTTTTTGTTTGTGTTTGACTTTTTTAAGTTTGTGTTTTGTTTTTTTTTTCTATTGTTTTCTCATTTTTTTTTTTTTTTTGTTATTTTTTTTTAGGTGTGTTTTTTGTTTTTCGATGGGTTTTTTTAGGTAGTTGTTGTTGTTTTGTGTGATTGTTTTTATTGGTGGGTTTGTTGTTTGGTTTTACTTAACGATGGGTTTTAATGAGTTTTTGTTGTTGTTTTGGGATTGTTTGTTTGTTTTTTTAGTTTGTGTTGGTGTTTGTTTTTGTGTGTAATTGTTTTTTTAAGACACAATAACACAAATAAGACAAAATAACACAAAACTCAAATCCAAAAATAAGAAATGTTTATAGAGGTGTGAGTAGAGCACTGACCTTGTTCAGACGTTTGGGGCGAGGGCGTGAAACCCATATATTGCAACGGATGGGGTCATATTCTGGCGGCTTGTTTGCAAGCTATCCCTTGGTACATTCAAGACACAATAAAACAATACAGAACCAAATGTACACTCAGGTGTCAGTAGAGCACTCACCTTGTTCAGACGTTTAGGGCGAGGGAGTGAAACCCATATATTGCGACGGATGGGGTCATACTCTGGTGGCTTGTTAGCAAGCCACTCCTTGGGTAGGCAGAAGAACTCAGGGGGGAAAGAAAGGGCATCATCCAAAGAGAAGGAAAGGGAATCCTGTTCATGAAACAGGGTGGGAGTGGCATTGGTGAGGGGTGTGGTGTGGTGAGGTGGGGGTGAGGGAGAGATTCGGGGAGAGAAATAGTGAGGGTGAGGGTGAGGGAAAGGTCAGCCTGATTAGAACACAAGGTGTAAGTAAAAAAGGGCTAGGGATAGGGTGCGGTTCCTTGGGGTGAGGGTGATGGTGAGATTAGGAGTGAGAAAGAGTGAGGGGGAGGGGGATACAAGTGTGTAAGTGGGTGTGTGTTTGCGAGAGTGCGTGTGTAAGTGAGTGTGATTGTGGTGGTGGTGGTGGTGGTGTGCGTTCATGTGGTAGTGGACTGGTGGTGAGTATTCATTGTGTTGGATGGGATCATATTCATACAGTTGTTGGCAAGCCAGTCCTTGGGTAGGTAAAAGGACTCTGAGGAGAAGGAAAGGGCATCGTCCAGAGAGAAGGTAAAGGCAGCCTGTTCATTACACAAGGCGTGAGTCAAAAAGTGGGCGAGGGGTGAGGTGGGGAGCCGTGGGGTGAGGGCGAAGGTGAGATTGGGAGTGAGACAGAGTGAGGGTGAGGGGGATACAATTGTGTCCGTGTGTGTGGTGGTGTGTACACATTGCAGTGGATGGGATCATGTTCTAACGGATTTTTGCAAAGCCACTCCTTGGGTAGGTGGAAGAACTCTGGGGAGTCTGAAAGGGCAGCCTCTTCATGACACATGGTGGGAGTCAAGAAGTGGGTGAGGGATGGGGTGGGTGCGGTGGGCGGTGAGGGAAAAAGAGGAGAGGGTATAAGAGGAGAGGGAAGAAGAGGAGGAGAGGGAAGAAGAGGAGGAGAGGAAAGAGGAAAGATTGAGGGAAGAGAAGGGGGTGACGCGTGTGGGGGAGGGGGATACGAGTGTGTGTGTGTGGTGGTGGTGTGAGTGTCTTGTGTTGTGTGCGTGATTATGGCGATAGTGGATGTAGAGTGAGTGTGTGGTGGTGGTGCGTGTGCCTGTGTGGATATGGTTGTAGTGGTGTGTGGGTATATGTGTGTGTGGGGGGGGTGAAGCATATGTGTGTGGGGGGTGTGTGGTGGTGTGGTGTGGTGTGGGGGTGGGTGGGGTGGGGGGGCAGACAGCACCATTTCACACTCGGCACATCAGCTCCAAAGTCTAACCTTGCCCACTCAGAAGAAGCTGTTGTGGTGTGTGTGCGCTTGTGTGTCTGTGTCGGTGTGGTGGTTGTGGTGGGGGGTGTGTGATGCGTGTGAGCCAGAGAGCCAGCCACGCACCTCAGGCCATTTCAATCTCGCCACATCGGCTCCTAGGTCCAACCTTGCCCACTCAGAAGAGGCTGTTGTTTTGTGCGTGCGCTCGTGTGTCTGTGTGTGTGGTTGTTGTGGTGTGTGTAGGGCGTGTGTGATGCAGATAGCCAGCCACGTACCTCAGGCCATTTCACACTCAGCACATCGGCTCCAAGGTCCAACCTTGCCCACTCAGAAGAGGCTGTTGTGTAAGGCTCGCTCGCTCCGCTCTTCATGCCTCGCCTGTGGCGGTCACTTGCGTTGCGGATGCTGCTCTTCTTACCAACCCTGCTGATGTTGACCTTGACCTCTGTGTCCGCCGCATCCTCCAGCTGCCAGTCACTTGTGTGGTGGATGCTGTTCTTCTTACCAACCCTGCTGATGTTGACCTTGACCTCTGCCTCCGATGTATCCTCTAGCTGCCAGGCTGGCTTCACCCGCTCCCTTGCTGGCCGTTGGTGCCTGTTGCCCTGTTGGTGCCTGCTGTCCTGTTGGTGCCCGCTGTCATGTCGGTGCCCGCTGTCCCGTTGGTGCCCGTTGTCTGGATGACCATGAATGGGGGGGCAGGAGGCTCCCTGCCTGTGCGAACTGGATGGCGCGAAGTCTGAGGCCTCAGGTATTTGCTCATGTTCGTGATCGCTGCCTTCACCATCTGATTTGTGGAGCTCGCTGCTGCAAGCATGTTGTCTTAAACCCTCCTGGGGCATCCACTCCATGCACTCTGAGCAGCCTGCGTGAGAGGGCGAGGGCTCGCGGTATATTCCAGCCTCGCATGGGAGAGGTGGCATCCACTCGCGTGCGTCCAACACCAGCGCAGCAGGGGCTTTGGGGTATGCTGATGTGGAGACAAAGGCCATGCCTTCTGCTGCCAGGCTCAGGCCTGCTGCACAAGCAGGGGGGATTGCGTCCACCACCAGCACAGCAGGGGCCTTAGGGTACACGGCTGTGGACACAAACGCTATACCTCTCGCTACCGCTGGCGATAGGATACCCTGCATGTTAGCTCCTGCTGGTGATCCTGTTGGACAACTTCTGGTGCTTCTGCCTGTACACAGTTCGGTAGTAATAGGTACCTGGCTTATTGCCCCAGCTGGTGATAGGAGACTACATATGTTAGATCCTGCTGGTGCTTCTGTTGGACAGCTCCAGGTGCTTCTGCCTCTACTGACTTCAGTAGTAATAGGTTCCTGGCCTATTGCTGCTGCACAACCAGGGGGGGGATGAGTCTGCTGAATTGAGCTAGTGGTGTGGTCTGGCGGTTGGGGGTGAGGGGGGACAGAAGAGGAAAGAGGGCCTTTAATCTCAACACTGGCTTGCTCCTGTCCATTTAAAATAGCTGGATCAGAGTCGGGGCAGCTAGGGCCGGCAGAGGGTAGCTTCTGTGCCCTGCTGCCAGTGTCCAGCTGCTGCGCCCTGCTGCCAGAGTCCAGGCAGCTAGGACAGGCAGAGTGTACTGCTTCTGTACCTTGCTGCTTCCAATGCGCTCTGTTGGTTCCAAGGAGTTCTCGTACATCAGTTGGATCAGGATCAAGGCGTGTAGGGCATGCAGCAGATACAGATTCGGTACTATGCTGCTTCCCCTTTTGCTCTTCCGGCCTGAACAGTTCACAAGTGGCTGCTGACTGACTGACTGCCGTATGGCTGCCATCCACCATGACGCCTTCTTTGGGATCTTGTCCAACAGGGAGGGCTGAGGAAGTGGGGGGGTCATACGCATCCTGTTGCTCTATCGGCAAGAACAGCTCACATGTGGTGGCCGACTGATTGACTGATGTATTGTTGCCATCCACCATGTCGCCATCCTTGGGAACTTGTACCCCCAGTGCCGCGCTGGTTTCCATGGGGTCCTTGTCACACTGCACTGAATCCCCCCTCCCACAAGAAGGCTGCTCAGCACAGGACGTAGATGCCTCAGGCTTAGAAACATTATCTGATGGTTCCGCACCAGATGCAGATGCCCTGGGCTTGGTGCCGTGATCTGCAGATGCTGCAACAGAAGTAGATGCCGCGACTGAACGTAGACGCCGCAACACTCGCCTGCCATCTACTTGCAAATGTGTGGAAACATGGTCTGCTGCAACAGATGCAGATACTCCAGGCTTGGTGACTTGCTCGCCATCTGCTTGCATGGGTGAGGAAAACACCACACTATGGGTGACCCCATCATGCTGAACAGGCTTGTCCCTGTTGACAGCCTTAGTGTCGCCACCCATGCTGTGGGCTCTGGTCCGGACTGTACCGCCCACGAAGTCAATGCTGCAGGCTGTAGTTCGGACTGTACCCCCTCCCATGCTGCGGGCCCTGGTTCGGACAGTTCGGTCCCGCCGAACATTACCCGCAGGGCTGGTGCCAGACACCCCAGCTGCTGTTGCCATCTCCCCTTGTCCTCGTCTTAGGCCGCTCTCAGGCCGGAGACCGCCCACAGGACTGATGCCAGACGGCCCGGCAGCTGTTTCCAGTTCCCCTTGTTCAAGTTTACTCCCGCTCTGAGGCTTGATACTGCCTGAAGGGATGCTGCTAGACACCCCGTAAGCTGTTTTCAAGCATCCTTGCCCACGTCTACTGCCCCTCTCAAGCATGGAGCCCCCTGCGTCACTGATAACTGCCAAGAGTCTGGGGGAGAGCATAGCAGGATTCATCTGCAGCTGCCTAAGCTCACGTGAACCAGCAGGAGATGCACCTGGTGTGTGAGATGCACCGCGTACGTGAGATGCATCTGGTGCGTGAAACACCTGCGGATGCCGCAGCTGGCGTGAACCGGCAGGCGATGAAAGCTGGCTCTCAAGCAGGGAGGAACCTGGGTTACTGACACCCACCAAAAGTCCGGGGGAGAGCACTGCACGATTTAGCTGCAGCTGCCGAAGCTCACGTGAACCAGCAGTAGACGAAAGGAGGTCAGGCGAGGGAGTAGCTGTTGGATGGCTTCTCTCCCCCACCAAAGGCCTACCACCCCGCAATTTATTACGCATGGATGACAGGGCCTGCGCTCGGAGCGCCTCTGCACGTGTGTGCTTTTTCTTTTGGATCATCTTGGTCGGTAGGAGTTGACACAAGGTATGTCTGCTCGGACGGTTGTTTTCACTCCGCGCAACCGCACTGCCCTCCTTCTCCTCCTGTTTCTCCTCCTCCACTATATCCACATGGTCTACCTTAATATACACACCATCAACCTCCTCCTCCATCCCTCCCTCGCCATCTTCCTTCCACTCAGCTGATGAATCAGCCCTGCTCTTGAGAGCATCTGCTGACGCTGTATAGTGCTTCTTCCTGCGACTACTGCGTTCCCCTGCCACAGACTGGTGTCCCAGTGGGCAATCTGCCTGAGCCTGCCCCAGGTTATCCTTGGAACCCATGCTTCTCTCTGCATCTGCCGACGCTGTAGAGTGCCTCTTCCTACCATTGCCCCGCTTTCCAGCCACTGGCTGGCGTCCCAATCGGCGATCAATCAAAGCACCTTCCTCAGCCCTGATCTCGTCTTTCATCACCTCCTCAGGCTGGCGTCCCATTCGGCGGTCCATAGAAGCACCCCTCTCAGCCTTGCTTTTGACATGAACCACCTCCACAGGCGACTTGGGAGACAGGCCTGGCAATTTAGCTCTTCCTTTGGCCGGCTCCGCTTTCGAGGGCTCAGATGTCAGCATCTCCACAGGCGATCTGGGAGACACGCCTGACAGTTTGACTCCTCCTTTGACGGGCTCTTCTTGATTCCGCTTTGACCGCTTTGGTCCGCTTGAGCTTGCTTTGACCTGCTCTGTTTGTGTCAAGCGCTTCAGAGCTGGGGAAGCAGAGGACTGCTTACTTGCTTCAGCTTCGCCCAACTTAGTCCCCAGCAGCCTGGTCTCAGGTGCCTGAGGCATATGCACCCGACCAGGGCGCCTCGGTGCGGCACACGCTTCGCCGCCCTCACAAGCTGATTCACCACCATGCAATTTAGCTGGGGCTGACTTCCGAAGCTTTTTGACTTCCTCCTCATAACTGGGTGGCATATCCTTGTCTGATTCATCAGCAGAGGCAGCTTGCTTCAACCCTACCCCTTTCACCTTGGTCTGCGCTCCATGCAATTTAGCTGGGGCTGGCTTCCGTCCTTTTCCTCGACGCTCTGTGATGTCCTCCTTATCACTTAAGGATCCATCCTTCTCTAATTCATCAGCAGAGGCAGCTTGCTTCAACCCTCCCCCTTTCTCCTTGGTCTGCACTCCATGCAACTTAGCTGGGGCTGTTTTCCGTCCCTTCGCGTGGCGCTCTTTGACTTCCTCCCCATCACTGGACGATCCATCTTTCTCTAATTCAGCAGCAGATGCAGCTTGCTTCAACCCTCCCCCTTTCTCCTTGGTCTGAACTCCACGCAACTTAGCTGGGGCTGTTTTCCGTCCCTTCGCGTGGCGCTCTTTGACTTCCTCCCCATCACTGGATGATCCATCATTCTCTAATTCAGAAGCAGATGTAGCTTGCTTCAACCCTCTCCCTTTCTCCTTGGTTTGCACTCCAGGCAACTTAGCTGGGGCTGACTTCCGTCCCTTCGCATGGCGCTCTTTGACTTTCTCCCCATCACTGGGTGATCCATCCTTGGCTAATTCATCTCCATGCAACTTAGCTGGGGCTGACTTCCGTCCCTTCATGTGGCGCTCTCTGACTTCCTCTTCATCACTGGACGATCCTTCATTCTCTAATTCAGCAGCAGATGCAGCTTGCTTCAACCCTTTCCCTTTCTCCTTGGTTTGCACTCCAGGCAACTTAGGTGGGGCTGACTTCCGTCCCTTCACATGGCGCTCTTTGACTCCCTCCCCATCACTGGGTGATCTATCCTTGGCTGATTCACCTCTGTGCAACTTAGCCGAGGATGACTTCTGTCCCTTCACGCGTAGTTCTTTGACGTCCTCACCATCACTGGATACATCCTTGGCTGATTCACCTCTGTGCAACTTAGCCGAGGATGACTTCTGTCCCTTCACGCGTAGTTCTTTGACGTCCTCACCATCACTGGATACATCCTTGGCTGATTCACCTCCGTGCAACGTTGCAGGGTCTGACTTCCGTCTTTTGTCCGCAGCTTCTGTATGTCCACTTGTTGGGTCCACCTCAGCCTCCTTTCCATCCCCTACACAAATGATACAAAAACACTATCAGGGCGGTGCATATAAAAGGAGAGCCTAACTTCTCAGTTCACTCTATTCCTCATGCAGCTCATCACTAAGTTGTGCTCAACAGCTTGACATACCATAGCTATTATTTTTAGCTTTGAACATCATCTTCTAGGCAGCTCCCCTTGCTTGTAACCCAGCCAAACCCATAGCAATGCAGTGCACCTGGAATTTGGTGGAACCATCTTTCAAATACTCTTGAAATATTAGGGCTTTGCCTAGTGGCTGGCTCAGGGAACTGTCTAGAAGCTCCTGCTCATAGCAGAAAAGAAAAGCTATGTTTAATACTACCAAGGACTGGTTAGAGGATCCCCCCAGATATTTTGGAACTTGGGCCAATAGTGGCCAGCTAATGACTATGCATGGTAGTGCCGATGTCTATGCATTGCAGTGCAGATGCCTATGAAATGTAGTGCCGATGCCTATGAAAGGTGTAGTGCCAATGACTACGCAATTTATAACCCACTGTTTAGTTTTTGAGCGTAGCAGCTTCTAAGAAGCTCATTTACCCTGTCCTTGGGCCAAACCTGAAGGTAGCTAGCCAACATGACAGGCAGTCCAATGCAGCTGAAAGCTTTGGGCTTGACCCAGTGGCTGGCTAGTGGAGCAGGCTAGAAGCTGCTAGACATAGCCCAAAAAGGAAAAGTGGTATAACCCAATTATTATTATTATTATTATTATTATTATTATTATTATTATTATGAGTTTTTGTCCCGGTACCAGTAGGGATACCTACCTGGGACCATGTTTTGATAAATCCTTTCAATACCACCAGAATGGATATTGGTCCCGCCTTCGGTCCGCCTACCCAAATTGCTGACACCCTCGAGCCCAACCTTGAATGACACCAAATATCTGATTGCTAGCTGGAGACCCCTGTCTGAAACAAAACAATGCTATGATAGAACCCCAGGCTCTTGCACGCATATTTAAGGGACAGCACCAGACGTCAATATGGTATCATATAATCTAACAGTCTGTCTAGGCTAAAGGTACCATTTATACATCTCATATGATCTCATACTCTCATTTGGCCAACATCATATATTCATATGATATGCCTGTCCCTAGTCATAATAGTTTCAGACCCACGGAATCTGCAGCAACATGCTGCTACTTTGTACACTGTGCACAACAATCACTAAGCATGCGGAGGTTAAGCTCCCCCCACCCCCACCCCCACCCACCCACCCACCCCCATCCACAACTGCCACACAAGCACGGACACATAGATGCACCAAGATACCAGTTCTGCACCAAGCTGCATCTCAACCTACCAGTTGCTGGTGGTTTGCACCACCAAAACTGTGGCATTTTTCGCTTTTTGTCCAAGCTCAGAAAATCGGCGAGCTGCAAGTTGGAGTTGGGGTAGGAGCAGTGAGAGCTACATCAAAGGTTGTGTAGGAGTAGGAGGTTGGTGGTAGGAGGTAGGGTGAAGGGGGTAGGAGGCAGGAGGTAGGGTGCAGGGGATATGAGGCAGGAGGTAGGATGCAGGAGGTATGGGGTAGGGTGTAGGGGATAGGAGGCAGGAGGTAGGAGGCAGGATGCAGGAGGTATGGGGTAGTAGGTAGTAGGTATGGGTTAGTAGGTATGGGTTAGGAGGTATGGGTTAGGAGTTAAGAGATAGGGATTAGGGGTTAGGAGTTAGAAGGTATGAGGTACCGAGGTAGGAGGTATGGGGTAAGAGGTAGGGGTAGGAGCAGTAAGAGCTCCCTCAAACCGAAATGAGGACAGCATGGGACAGAAGCTACGGGTAATACAAATTGTTGCCAATATATATAATACATCTCTGCTAGAGCCAAAGTCCTCAATATCCCCGACAGGAAAAACATTGTGGAACATACATTACCCAAATTGTGCGGAATCATATTCGGAGTAGCTCACATTGCATGTGAATGCGCCAGCTACACGCTCAGCTATCTTCTGCACGCATTGGGCTGTGGCAACCAGCAGCCCAGTTTGGCAGGCAGTTGGAAGGGCATGAGACGTTCAGGAAAACAAGTGGGACGAAGTCGAACCGAGTCAGATATGAGATCGCACAAGCTACCTCGAACAAAGTCTCTGGGAATGAAAGGCTTATCAAAATACGCTAGTACATTCCCAGCCTAACACTAAAGCGCTGGGCTGAGAATGTACTGGACTAGCTGTACAACTCCACATTGACCTCCTAAACTTGAGAATTCACCCACCAATCAAAAACCAAAATATAAATTCGGATGTGGAATTATAAAAACAATATTAAAACAACTTGTTTATTTTATTTGTATTTGCAAGTGGGATTTCAATTTCGAATTTCAGACTTGTTTTTAATCAAGTGATTCCACACTCTTTAAGTAACCAGGGCTGTTTTCGCTATATAAAGTAATCGCTAGTTTTGAACCTGTTTAGGCTAAATAATTGCTTTAAAATTTAAAGAAAAAAGCTATACAAGGCTGTAAAAGCTACCTTTTAGTGGTATACAAAGCACTAAAACGCTGTCCCTGGAGGAAGCCTACAATCATGAAGCTAGAAAAAAACCTGTTTTCAGATTTTTAAACAAGTTCTATGCAGCGTCGCCTGTGTCGCTAAAAAATGGCGGAGAGTGATCGCGAGGGAGCGACAGGTGGCAACGGAAGCGAGTTAGTAATGAGACTGTTGGCTGACGTGTCAGGCTTCATCACGGTCCGACGGTCGGGCGGTCCGACGGACAAATAGGTAAACATGGGGGCTCCCGCCCCCTTGAAGAGGGGGCTCCGCCAAAAAAGCCCTGTAAGCAACACTGGGACACCAAATCATGCAACAGAGTCTGCGCAGCTCTGTTCATGGATTATGATAACTGAAATATGTAAATAATCAGTGTTCGGGGGTCCCGTTTTCATATGTACTGTACGAGCAGTACCTTGCCCTAAATTCCCTGAACCATAAACAAGAACTGTTGGCAGAATGAATTGTTAACTATGCTGCCTATGATGTACTTCCAAATACCTGTTACGATAGCGGTAGGCTCTTATACACTCCTGGATGAAATCTGTCTTCCACGAGGGAAGCAATAAGAAAATATATAAAAATACACTCCACTCAATATAGTGCTGGTGCTGGTGCAACGCCAAGAGCGACCGGAGGGGAACAATACCATACTTTAATTTAACTGTTTGATCATTAAAAGATCGTATTTGGAAGCGACGCGATTCGCTGGTTAAGTGAATCAAGGACAGACAAATCGGCAGGCATTTTTTCCCACTGACATGCGTCCCACAATTTAACAGTGAAAATAAAGAAAAGTAGCGCACCTGGTCTAGGGCTCTGAGGAAGCTCTTTTGCTTGGCCTTCAGGTGTAACCCTTTCTCCACCCCAGCCTTGAAATCCATCACATCCGCTGGGGCAAGCCAAGCAATCTCCAGAGTCCCGAAAAACTACAAGTTGTGAGAAGGACGAGGTTAATATCGTCGGAAGTAAAACAAAAATAATGGGAGGGCTAGGCAGGAGGGCCTAGCTCAAGACTCAGTACCACCATTAGAAGCCACAGCTCACCCTTGCACAGCCCTTTGTTGTGTTTGTTTACACTGATGATTTTTGAAATAATGAAAGTGTGGGGTTTCAATCCTTACGGGTGCGCTTAAGTGTTCCCGGTCGCTGTCAACCGCCATGCTAGCTTTGTCCAAGTAAAGTAGAAGCTCGTTCCCTGCCGTAGTAAGACAGGGCTACCTTCATACCACGCCCTACCAGGCGTTCACATTACAATAATGATGATTTCATCTAAGGGTGGGTATCCCTCCACTCTACTGTCCCTCCACTCCACCCCCTACACTCTCTAGACTGGAAGGATTATATGTGATGTGGCTAAGGACGTGGTGAATATGTACAAATAAATAAATATAGATACGTATTACAAGGCGTGGGATTGAGGGGCAAACCCATTTGCTTGCGGTGGTGCCAATCCTCAATTGCCACAGCAAACCATATAAATATGTTAGTTATAACTCAGTCTTTTTACGCACTTGCTGTATAGGGTTAGGCAGATATCCCCAAAACAGCTAGTTTAAAGACCATGCATGATGTGACGACAGCTAGGCTAGCTGCCGTGACAATAATGCGTATTCCGGAGTGGAACAGATTACCCAGCGGTCAGCGAGATACTCAGCTGCGACTTAGTGCTGATCTAGATTCCACCCCCGTCCTGCGTCAGACGGGACTCGAACCCACCCACTCCGGGATAAGCATTATTGTCACGACAGCTAGGCTGCGGGAGCTCTTAGGACATCTACCTATAGATGTCTTAAGAGCTCCCGTAGCCTAGCTGCCGTGACACATGATGTGATGTAAAAGCATTCCCAAAAGAACTACAGATGTTAATAACTTGTAACTACCTGACCTGACAGGGTCACAAAGAACTGCAGATGCAAGCTATATAGCAGTTACATCCGTGATTTTTGGGGTGCTACTTTTGGTGGTTGCTTTTGGGGATGTACAAGTGTTACCTTGTACCCCTCGGTGTTTTAGGGGGGCTACATTTTTGCGTTGCTTTTGGGGGGGGCTACATTTGTGCGTTGCTTTTGGGGGGGCAAAACAAGTGCTAAATTATGTACCTTGGTGTTTTGGGGGGGCTTAGTTATAAGTGTTGCTGTATAGGGCTTCACAAGGGCTAAATTGTATACATTTCATGTACTGCATGTATTGCGTGTACTGCAGGGCATGTATCTGGCTTTACAAGTTGAAATCTCGTCATGGGCATGGCGATGCCTTTGTGGCCCCTTTGGTGGTGGTTGGTTGGTGGCCCCAGCGTAAGATAAAAGGCTCACCCCCTCAACCTCACGCCTCATCATCAGGTATAATTTTTGTTTTGTTTTTTAAGGCGTGTACTGTTGGGCATGTCTCTGGCTTCACAAGTGGCTGGCTCAGGCAACTAACTAGAAGCTACTGCTCCTAGCTGAAAAGAAAAATTGTGAATATGACCTACCATAATGGGCATGGCGATGCTGGTGTGGCCCACTTGGCCAAGCCGCTTTTGAGCTGCTTTCTTGCTCAACACTTGTGCCTGGTGGTAGTTGGAGGATACGAGGTGATGGGGGCATGCGAGAGAATGGTAGATGGCAGTGCTTTGACATGAGCAAGATGATGCTTATGGACTGGGTTCTTGCTCAAAATGTATATGGGGTGATGAGGACAGGGGAGGGAGACATGCCTATGGGCTGCTGTCTTGCTTAATGTGTGTGCCTGGCAGTAGTTTGGAGGTATGAGGTGAAGGCGGCATGCAAGAAAATGATAGATGGCGGTATTTTGACATGAGCAAGATGATGCTTATGGGCTGCGTTCTTGCCAAATATATATATGAGGTGATGGGGACATGGGAGTGAGACATGTGTATGGGCTGCTTGCTTGCTCAATGTGCGTGCCTGGCAGTAGTTGGGGGATTCAAGGTGAAGGGGGCATGCAAGAGAAGATAGATGGCGGTACTTTGACACAAGCAAGATGATGCTTATGGGCTGCGTTCTTGCTCAATATGTACATGAGGTGATGGGGACATGCGTATGGGAAGGGGACATGGGAAGAGGACATGCGTATGGGAAGGGGACATGGGAAGGAGACATGCGTATGGGCTGTTTTCTAGCGCAATGTGCGCGCCTGGCGGTAGTTTGGAGATATAAGGTGGTGGGGGCATGCGAGAGAATGATAGATGGTGGTACTTGGAGTAAGCAAGATGGCGCGGAGGGACTGCCTTCTTGCTCAATATGTATATGAGGTGATGGGGAAGAGTGTATGGGAATGGGACATGTGAAGGAGACATGTGTATGGGCTGCTATCTTGCTCAACACGTGTGCCTGGTAGTAGTTTAGAGATATCAGGTGAAGGGGGCATGCAAGAGAATGATAGATGGCGGTACTTTGAGATGAGCAAGATGACGAGTATGGACTTCGTTCTTGCTCAATATTTGTATATAAGGTGATGGGGACATGGGAATCAGACATGTGTATGGGCTGCTTCCTTGCTCAATGTGTGTGCCTGACAGTAGTTTGGAGATATGCGGTGGAGGGGGCATGCTAGATAATGATAGATGGCGGTACTTTGAGATGAGTGAGAAGGGTGAGACATGGTACAATGAGCGCACCACAATGACAACAAAAACAAACATAAGCAAACACACACGCACAAACAAAAGCACACACCAATAAGTAGGATGGCCAGCATTTGGGTGTGACACTGTTTATATTGGGGGCTACACACTGCAGGGTTTGCAGCTTCCAGCCAGCTCCATTAACTAGCCCCTGAGTCGATCCCAAAGATATCGGCTACATCGGAATGTTTACCATGTCAGCTTTGAGACAAACTAGCTGGCTTCAGGTTTGGCCCAAGGACGGGGGAGAGGAGCTGCCTAGAAGCTGCTTCTTGTAGCCCCCAAAAGAAACAGTGTGAGGTTGAGCAAGTCCCTCCATACTATGTGGCTCCCCCAAATGTCACACACACCAACACCACATATGAGAGGAAGACCAAATTAGCTGAGGTTAAATATGTACTGACGCTGACACTGGAGGCTAAATGTACTGACGCTGACACCGGAGGCTAAATTCCTGACCTGGACTTGTCTTTAAACTGTCTGCATCCATGTGATTACATGTCATACGGAAACGTGGCATAATAGTGCTCATGCTGCTCATTTTGTGCTTGGCCCACAGACAGTGAGCAGCCAAGCATCTGTGTAGCTGCTCACGAGGAGGCTGATAGACCATGTAACCAAATACAGACCACGAGGTAACCCTTAGCTCAGCATGGGGGTTCAATTATTATTTAGCTGCACACGGGTACTTCCTACACCTGAACAGCCATGGTAGTGGTCAAATAATGGGAGGAAGACAGAAAGGGGGGGGCGAGCGTGGGGAGAGCGAAGTGCCACCAGGTCATGGGGATATTGTGGTAGCAGCCACCGAGACCAATTGCGACCAGTTTGTATTCGACTGCCTGAAAAACAAATAGCTCGGGCTCCAATGCACGTACGGGCCAGAAGGGATATCCTCGAACTCTGGCCCACACCACTTTCGCGGCGACAGCATCTTCCTGGCACTTCAATGCAGCAAAGATCTGGGTACCCTCTGGCAACGCCATGGGGCTAGTTTAAGAGAGGTTCATGATAGCGGGGTAGGTTTCGAAGTTTGCGGGCATTGCGATATTGTGAAAATACAATCCAAGGCAAGACTGGACGAAACTGTCTCCGAGACGTGCGTTCAAAATGAGATACTCGAGGTAAACAGGCCCCCACCCGCCCCACTGGCACTAGGCGCCCCTAGGGTTTTCGATTTCACAAGATGTTGACTGGACCCATGGACCGCGGACCACATATTGACTCAGGTCTATCTACAGTCATTCTAGATTCATCGTCAGATCAAATTATTGCTCGGCTATCTGCATTTTTGGTTCTCTGCTAGCTAACCCAATGATCGGATTATTGAAGGCTGTCGTAGGCCAGGGCTTGGCCGTGCCCAGTCGGACAGCAGCTCTTCTGCAGTTCCGACAGTTCGAAGCTTCAACTTCTCAGCACGCTCCGCAGATGCCTGCTTTTGCTCATAAGCCGGCACTCTACGATGGACCAGGCTACGACGAGACCATGGCCATGAGGAAGAAGTATCTCAGTCCATGTGCGATTTCTGATTATCCGCATCATCATCCATGGATGCATGCTTGACACGCTTCTTAACATGACACTGCATCGTAGTCTGAAACTGCCTCACGCTTTAACGATCCGCGCTACCCCTTTCGTGGAAGATTGTCTGACAGCCTTGAACCTGTCACTCGCAGCTCTGACGATGCACTTCAAGAAACCCGTCATGATTGTTGAGGGCAAGATGCAATACCTATTCGACGAGACGGGCAGGCGATATCTGGATGTGAGTAAAGCCCGGAAGTCCATTATTTCACACGCATACAACCCGACTAGGGTTTCTCTCTCTAGATCAGACTTCAGTGCACCAGACGTGCATCGTGCACTTCCTTTCTTTTCGCCTTCGAGCAGCAGCTTCCATGCAGCTCCCCTGGCTGTCAATTCAGCAAAATCTGATGAAACCTAGAGCACCTTGAAGCTGACATAATCATCTGTCCAGATCTGCTGAAGTATTAGGGTGATGGCTCAGGAAGCTGCCTTAGAAGCTGTAAAAGAAAGTCGCATACAAAAACCTGCATGCATGGGCACTACAAAGGGATATCATTTTTATCCTTGCTAACACGGGGTTCGGGGTTCTCTCTAGACCCATGCAGACATGAATGCATTAGGGCGCGCAGAGCTTAGGCCCATGGCGCCACTTTTATGTAAAGGCAACGACGCTTTCGGCGAATTTCATCCTCCATACTGCATCATAGCAAGAGTACTTGGGCTCAACTTTAATTGCATCTTCTCAGACAGCTCCATGTCTAAGGCCAGGCTCGGTGGTGAAGCGAGATCGGAACTCGAGTCAGAGCCAGGCTGGTGATCTATTCCCGGTGTGCGACGTTCAAATGGTTAAGTCATCGGCCAAAGTTGCAAGCTTTGTCTAGGTAGCCACAAAGCATACTTGGGGGATGCATAGGGTACACCTACATGTAGGGGGGAAGGTCTAGCTAGGCCTCATGGGGACCATGAGCACTCCCCACATAGGCAAGCCTTAATGGGGGTGCCTAGGCAGTGTCATGTGGCATATATATGCAAGTACATGGCACATGTTGCACACCTTGCAGCTCTACCTCCTATGGATGTGTACTTCATGTATTCCCCAAACAGGCCACATGGGCACCCAACCATAGCTTGCAACTTGGTCCGTTCACTTGTACGTTTTTAAGTTCCACCCTAGGTTAGTGTGTGTAACGTGAATAGCCTATTTACATCAAATTTGAGGCATGGGAATACAAGGAGAACCCAGCAAAAGGATGGCCATGCACCACATCATTAAATTACTTGTAACAAGGCCCAACTGCAGCCCATACACAATGTGATGAATCCATCTTCACATGAAATATACAAAAATAAACATACATGGGCTTAAACTTGGGGGACCCTACATGTACACTATGTCACTCTTCACTGATGAATCAACCCAGATATGGCATCCACACATCACCATTCGAACATAATGTTAATCGCATTCATAGCATTTCAGCAGATTGTTTCGATTTGAGAAGAATGACAATTACTCGAAGTAAATGGTAACTTTAGCCTAGTCAGACTGCCGGCATCATATGATATCATATCGCTGTTCCCTAAGATACAGCATTGGATACTGCTCCTGGTCCTCCCCATACCCATCCTATTGTGTTTGAGGACAAATGTCCCCCTTAACTCTGTCTTGCTTTTGTTTCTTGCTTCATCGGCAGGACCACATTTCAAACATGTAGGGAACTGCAATATGATATCATATTCAGGCAGTCTGGCTAGGCTACAGTTACAATTTATAGACGCTATCATATGATGCAATTTTGTCCCTACAAATTTGTAACACAGCCTATCAGTGGAACAGAGGCGAACCCGGACAAGTCTGTTGTTGGCCTTGTTGGCATCCCATTTACCAAGACCTTAGTGTCTACGTTCAAACACGTGGGCACGCATGATATGCACAAGTCCCCTTTGATCACCATTACCTTCATCACCACCTCACGCACGCCACACACACCACAACCCCACATCATACATACACACCCCCGCACCTTACACAATATCACCCCCCTACACCCAACCCCCCTACACACACACGTCAAGCCACAGACACGTTTTGAGTCCAGTAGACTGACCTTGACCTCACATTCATTTATTTGCAAGGATTGTCAATGTGAAAGCTGGCCACTGCCATCCTGAAATAGTGGACGCAGTGGTGAAGCAAAGCCTCCTGTTGCCGCATACTACACCCATGTTACCCACACCCATCTCACCCATACCCATCTCACACAAACCCATCTCATCACATTCATCCCACACACACACACATCTCACACACACACACACATCTCACGCACACACATATCTCACACACACACACACATCTCTCACACACACATCTCACACACACCATCTCACTCACTGACCTTGACACCTTATTTCGTTTCCTTGTAGGCCTTTGCAGACATTGTCACTGTGAGCGCTGGGCACTGCCATCCTGATACAGTGGATGCAGTGGTGAAGCAAAGCCACATGTTGCAGCATTCTACACACATCTCGCCCACACACATCTCATCCAAACACATCTCATCCATACCCATATCATCCATACCCATCTCACCCACACCCATTTCACCCACACCCATCTCACCCACACCCATCTCACCCACACCCATCTCACCCGCACCCATCTCACCCACACCCATCCCACCCACACACATTTCACTCACACACATCTCACCCACACACATCTCACCCGCACACATCTCACCCACACACATCTCACCCACACACATCTCACCCACACACATCTCACCCACACACATCTCACCC
This sequence comes from Chlamydomonas sp. ICE-L, assembly GCA_013435795.1. Taxonomy (NCBI): domain Eukaryota; kingdom Viridiplantae; phylum Chlorophyta; class Chlorophyceae; order Chlamydomonadales; family Chlamydomonadaceae; genus Chlamydomonas; species Chlamydomonas sp. ICE-L. The sequence continues at coordinate 4,788,692 of JACBWV010000660.1, read as the reverse complement.
ACACACATCTCACCCAAACCAATGTCACCCACTCACAGCCCACCCACTGACCTTGACCCCTTATTCGTTTCCTTGCAGGCATTTGCAGGCATCGTCACTGTAAGCGCTGGGCACTGCCATCCTGAAATAGTAGACGCAGTTGTGAAGCAGAGCCACCTCTTGCAGCACACCACAACTATCTACCTGAACAACCAGATTGCTGAGTATGCGAAGGAGCTGGCAGCCAAAATGCCAGGCAACTTGAAGGTGTGTGCATTTCCTTGTTTGGGTGCACTTAGGTAGTTAGGTGGGTGCGGGGATAAGTGTGGGTGGGTGGGTGGGTGGGGCACTATTGGGTGCCAGGGTGGGTGGGTTGGGTTGCTGAACATGCAATGGAGTTGGCAGCCAAAATGCCAGGCAATGTGAAGGTGTGTGAATTTCCTTTTTAGGGGACTCCTAGGTGGGTGGGTTTGACTGTTAGGTGTGACAAGTAATGCACCACAATCCATTTACAGCCGTACAGCTCAGATCCCCTGGATAATAAAAGGTAATGATAACGCCTGGTGGGGCGTGGTGTTCAGGGAGCCTGTCGTATGCGGGTAAGGAGCGGTCTCCTACCTCAACTGGACAAGCTACCATCGCGGTTGACAACAACCTGCAAAGCCAAGAGCGACCGAAGGGGGAGTCGAACCCCCGACTCTTCATCCTCAAGCGATCTGGTCTACCACTGGACCATTGTATATCACTCGAAGGGGCTTATCCCCTGGATAGATCAATGCCTGGCTACTTGAAAGCTTGTGCATCTCCTTTTTAGGGGGGCACCTGGGTAAAATAAATAGTACGCCGTATTACGAGGCGTGAGGTTGAGGGGGGGCAGCCCGTTTGCTTGAATGCTCTGGGGCAAAACACCAACTGGTATTGGTAAATAAATAAATAGTATGCCGTATTAAGAGGCGTGAGGTTGGGGGGGCCAGCCCGTTTGCTTGATTGCTCTGGGGCCAAACACCTTGTGCCTCCGAAACACATACCGTCGTTGAACACCAACCTTCACAACCACGTTTATATTTTGCAGTGTTTCTACTTTGTGGACTACGGCTCTGAGGCCAACAACATCAAGTTGATTTCCCGCTATAAATAGCAATCGCTACTTTTGACCCCGTGGCCCAAATTGCTGCTATAAAAATAAAAGTAAAACTTGTTGGCTCTTAAAAGATATAAAAGCTCAAATAACTGCCACTGGAGGAGGCTTAAAACCAGATAGCTAGAAAAACCCCAAAGGCCAATTACATGGCAATGATGCTAGCACGTGCATACACCGTTAACAAGGACCTAATGTGACTTCAACACGCATACCATGGTGTGAGCTACACCACCATGGGCACCTGCAGACATGGCACACATGTGTGCGCCATTTTGTTTAACACATTTAAATAGAGAATTTCACCCATCTGGACACCTGTTAAACCACAGTTATAAACCACATTATAAACCACATCATATACCACCATTATAAATCAAATCCTACGCCACATTTTAATGCACCTTGTAACCCATCTGAGAACCGTTAAACACATGTTTGCAGTGTGTCTACTTTGTGAACTCCGGCTCTGTGGCCAACAACATAGTGATGATGCTAGCACGTGCATACATCAGTAACTGGGACCTTATGTGCCTTTGAAACGCATTCCATGGTGTGAGCTACGCCACCATGGGCACCTGAGGACATAGCACACATGTATGCACCAATTTTAAAACACAATCAAACGTACAATTTAACACATCTGAACACCTTTTGACCCATTATAAACCACGTTATAAATTACATTATACACCACATTATAAACCACATTATAAACCACGTTATAAACCACATTACAAAACATCTTGTAACCCATCTGAGCACCTTGTAACACACGCTTGCAGTGTGTCTACTTCGTGAATTCCGGCTCTGAGGCCAATGACATGGCGATGATGCTTGCTCGTGCACACACCGGAAACTGGGACATGATGTGCCTTCGAAACGCATACCACGGCGTGAGCTACACCACCATGGGCGCCTGCGGGCATGGCACATGGAAACAGCCTATCCCCACGAACTTCGGCATGATTCACGCTCTAAATCCGGATCCTTACAGAGGAGCGTTTGGCGACGATGGGCCAAAGTACGCCGAGGATGTGAAGGACTTGATCGCTACTGCAACTTCTGGGCGGGTGAGCGGGGTGGAGGGGGGGGTATGATTGCAATACATTGTTATAGACCTTAGTTTACCCAACCTGGACCACTACTGAGGAGCGTTTGGTGATGATAGGCCTAAGTTTGCCGTAGATGTGATGGACTTGATCGCTACTGCAACTTCTGGGCGGGTGAGCGGGGGGAGGGGGGGGGGGGGGGGGGCAGTATGCATGTATGTATGTTACAGTCGAGGGGTAGGCCAAATAGGTGAATGCGACTAGCCCAAATGTTATAGTAAGGGCTTCAAAAGAAAAAGCTTTGATGAACTGAATCCCAAACAATCGTTTTACCAATGGGGGAGCTGAGTTTGTGCTGCAGTGATCAATTAATTCGACAATATTGAATGATTACCTTAAATCGTTATAGATAGGCCGTAGTTTGCCCAATATGGGCCCTTGCAGAGGAGCGTTCAGCAATGATGGGCTGAAGTACGCCGTAGATGTGAAGGACTTGATCATACTGGAATTTCTGGGCGGTGAGCAGAGGTGTGGTGTGGTGTGTGTGTGGGGGGGGGGGGGGGGGGGGGGGGGGGTATGATTACCTTACATCGTTATAGACAGGCCGTAGTTGACCCGATCTGGACCCCTACAGAGGAGCATTCAGCGATGATGGGCTGAAGTACGCCGAGGATGTGAAGGACTTGATCGATAATACAACCTCTTGGCGGGTGTGGGGGGGGGGGGGCAGTATCATTACACTAGATGCTCACTATTGCTACTTGTGGGAGGTTGACAGAATCATAACATCACATTTGTATAGACAGGCCTTAGGCTTAACCACCCAAATCTCCTTCATTACATTACATGCTTATAAATGCTTACTACTGCAAATTGTGGGAGGGTGACAGTATCATGGCAATACATTGTCAAAGGCAGGCCATAGTTAACACAGACCAGATCCCTAGAGAAGAGTGCTTGGCGATGACCCCTTCGAGGTTGGCCCCAGTTCAAGCAAACAGGCTGGCCCCCTCAACCTCACACCTCTCTATAAGGCATGCCATGTATGTATTTGTTTGGAGAAGACAGGCTGGCCCCCTCAACCTCACGCCTCTCTATAAGGCATGCCATGTATGTATTTGTTTGGAGAAGACAGGCTGGAGTACGCCGATGATTTGATGGACTTGATCGCTACTGTAACTTCTGGAAGGGTGAGCGGGGGGGGGGGGGGGGGGGGGGGGGGGGGGGGGGGGTATCATTACATTACATTACATTAGATGCTCACTATTGCAACTTGTGGGAGGGTGACAGTATCATAACATCACATTTGTATAGACAGGCTTTCGGCTTAACCTTCAAAATCCCCTTCATTACATTAGATGCTTATAAATGCTTACTACTGCACATTGTGGGAGGGTGACAGTTTCATGAGGTTGGCCCCAGTTCAAGCAAACAGGCTGGCCCCCTCAACCTCACGCCTCCCTATCTACAAGGCATGCCATGTGTTTATTTGTTTTGAGATGATAGGCTGGAGTACACTAAGGATTGTATGGACTTGATCGCTATTGCAACTTCTGGAAGGGTGAGCGGGGGGGGGGGGGGGGGGGGGGGGGGGGAGTATCATAACATTACATTAAATTGCATTACATTACATTACATGCTCACTATTGCAACTTGTGGGAGGGTGACAGTATCATAACATCACATTTTTATAGACAGGCTTTCGGCTTAACCTCCAAAATCCTTTCAACTTTTTATTGATGATAACAAACATTCCATGACCTGCAGGTTGCTGGTTGGATGTCTGAGACCATCCAGGGCGTTGGTGGTTCAGTGCCTTTGGCCACTGGCTACCTACCTGAGGTGTACAAGGTAATTTGATTGTGAATTTGAATTGTTACATGGTTCAGTGCTTTTGGCCACTGGCTACCTACCTGAGGTGTATAAGGTAATTTGAATTTGAATTTGAAGTGTTACATGGTTCAGTGCCTTTGGCCACTGGCTACCTATCCGAGGTGTACAAGATAATTTGATTGTGAATTTGAATTGTTACATGGTTCAGTGCTTTTGGCCACTGGCTACTTACCTGAGGTGTACAAGATAATTTGAAATTGAATTTGGATTGTTACATTGTTCAGTGCCTTTGGCCACTGGCTACTTACCTGAGGTGTGCAAGTTAATTTGAATTTGAATTGCTACATGGTTCAGTGCCTTTGGCCACTTGCCAATTACCTGAGGTGTACAAGGTAATTTGAATTTGTGTTAGGTGTTGGTTTGAATGCTGAACTAGTCCCTGGTTATGAACACACAAGGAAAATGTAATGTTGGTTGGCCTGCCTGAAGGGAAGGGGAATGTTTGTGTGTGGATGGGGGGGGGGGGGGGGGGGGGGGGGGGGACAATTTTCAATTTGAAATCTTGACTTGTCTCCTCATATGACACATCACTCAACTATGCCTTCTTCTTGCTGCACTGTAGGCCATCCGTGAGGCTGGTGGGATCTGCATTGCAGACGAGGTTCAGACTGGCTTTGGCCGAACCGGCACAAACTACTGGGGGTTCGAAAACCAGGGTGTTATTGTAAGTGGTTTCAAGTGGCTTTAGAGGGAGTCAAGGCAGGCCCTGCCAGGGTTTGTAGGGAGTGATGGCAGATAGAGCTCAATAATGAAGGTCTGGGGTTTGAATCCCTACGGGTGCGCTCTAGTGTTTGAGGTCGCTGCCAAAATCCGTGGTAGCTTTGTCCGGGTGAAGTAGCAGCTCGTTCCCTACTGCTGTAAGACGGGGCTTTTGTTGGCAAGTTGAGGGTTCTGCCTTGCATCGAATGCGGCCGAACTAACTACTGGGGGTTAGAGAACCCAGGTGTTGAAAGTGGTTTGTCAAATATGTTAAGGGCTTGATCGCCACTGCAACTTCTGGGGGGGTGGGCAGACAGCCTGTATGTCTTGAGGTGCCCATTGGAGGACCTCGAGGATGGTTCGAGACTGGCACCCTAGCCGGGGAGTGCCTGATAAGGCACGTCGGGCACGTTGCAAAGGCTTCTAGAACACCTAGGTCTTATGGAGCTGGCTGTCTCATGGAACTGGCTGGAAGCTGCTACGCGTAGCCCAAGAAAGAAGCAGTGCAGACTGCATCACCACATCGACTTTCCTGCCATCCATGACTAAACTATAAATGTATACAAGATATATCAGATCATATACGGTATATATAAATTCCTCCATCTTTCTCTCTCCCTCTCTCTCCCTCCCCGTCCCCCCTCTCTCCCTCCCTCCCACTCTCCCTCCCACCCACCCTCAGTCAAAGCAGAAGTCACACTCCACTGTGTACTCACATGGTCTCCATGCCCTTGCTTGATTACAGTCTGATAAACATATATCTCTTTAGGTAGCAGAAATCCAACTTGACTCTGTACTCACATGCTCCTCATGCTCTTGATTGATCGCAGCCTGGTACACATCTCCCCCCCCCCCCCCCCCCCCCCTCTCTCTCTCTCTCTCTGGTTAACAGTGTTACACAATTTAATTGTGGTCCAGCCACACAGTAATCATAAACGCCAAAAATATCATTGGGAAAAAGTCATCTAGTCAACCCTATTATTGAGAAAGTACAGTAAGCCAATTAACTAAGATCTAGTGAAGGGGGGGGGGGGGGGGGGCCTCCGTAACACAAAAACTCATTCCGTATCAAAAGATTTAAACAAATTCCAAAGGCACAGTTCTCGCCCAGAAAATAATCTAAATATCTAAGCGTACAAAAACCAATCTAGGCAAATTAAGGTGCTAGTTTCTATAATTGTCATTCTATGTGTCTATGTCTAAGGCGACTCTGATGTCCGCCCTCCAGCTTGTCCTGTCTTGGGCCAGTAGGTACCAATTTGGAGACATGTTGGTGGCTTGGAGATCATCCCTAAGGGTATGAATGATGGTCTGACCTCCTTGCCTCGGTTGACCCTTAATGCCACCTTTCACCCAGCAAGGGGTGTGTGCGTGGCGAAGAGCATTTGCTTCATGATGCGAGAGTCGGGTTGCCTGGCTATGTGTCCTAGGAACCTCAGTCTATTTTCTCTAATGATGCTGGGAATATCCCTGTGGTTGCATCTTTGTCTAATGTCCTCATTTCTAACTCTGTCTGCTCTGCTTATGTTCAACGACATGCGTAGACACTCATGGAGTGCCACGTCGAGTCGTTGAATCAGGGGTTCTGAGAGAGCCCATGTCTCGCTCCCGTACAGGAGGGTGGACGGTGTGATAGCTTTGAACACCAGATTCTTGATTTTCCTGGTTATGCTGTGGTTTTTCCATAGCCTAACCAGAGAAGCGCAAGCCTCCCTTGTCCTAGCGATCCTGCGTTTGACCTCCTCTTGTAGGTCCCCATCTGGTGTGAACAGATTACCCAGGTACATGAATGAGGCAACAAAATCAATGCTACCCCCATTCAGTGCTATGGGAGTGGGAGTGGGGTGAGAGGGGGAGCTAGACAGAGGGTGGAAGTGCATAGCCTTTGTCTTCTTGTAGTTGATGGACATACCCCAAGTTCCTGAGGTGGTCTCAAGACTCTTTAAGAGGGAGGTGAGGCCATCTTTGGAGTAGGACAAGAGGACTAGGTCATCAGCATACAGGAGGAAGGTGATGTAATGAGTCGTAGCTTGGGGGTGGGATCAAGGGTTGGATGGAGTGTTGAGCAGTCCATTCATGTGTGAGGCTATTGGGAATCCAAGCTGGACATCCTCTAATGAGAAACTACTTATAACCAGGTGATCCATGAACAGGTTGAAGAGGAGGGGGGAGAGGGCGCATCCTTGCCTCACTCCTGTTTTCATCTCAAACTTTCTGGATTTGTAACCCTGGACAAGGACCTCTCCTGAGCATCCATTGTAAATTTCTTTAACTAAGCTAACTAGGTGGGGATCTACCCCTGTGGCAGCCATCAGCGTCCACAGTGCCTCCCTGTTGACACTGTTGAAAGCCTTGCAGTAGTCCACAAAAGCTGCAAAGAGCGGGGCCCGCCCTGCCTTGGATAGTTCACAGATGCGCCTCATGGTAAAGAGCTGGTTAGCGCAGTCTCTACTTGCTCGAAACCCAAATTGCGCCTCATGCAAAGTTGGCTCGATGGTGGGCTTGAGTCTGTCGATAAGCACATTCGTGTAGACCTTGCTACATACCGACAGCAAGCTGATACCTCTGTAGTTGTCTGGTAGTAGCTTGTCTTCCTTCCCCTTGTAGAAATACGTCGGAGTGGCTTCCTTCCATGACTGGGGGCAGCGGCCTGATGCCCATGTCACTGATATGACCCTGTGTAGCCGTGAGGCAACTGCGTGGCCACCCAGCTTCAGCATCTGTGCAGTGACTGCACAGTTTCCTGGTGCTGTGTTCTTCAGCTTTTGAATAGCCTTCATCACCTGCTCTATTGTCGGTGTGCTGGCGCCTGAGGGGGGGGGATAGCTCCTGGTGCAGAGGGCTGGGGCGCTTGGGCCTGCTCCTCTTCCTCTCTCCTGTGAGCTGCCTCTAGTATGCGGGTCCTCTGTCTGGTCTAGGGGGTAGGGCTTGTCTCATGGGGGATGTCTGGTTGAGGTGGCGGGAGAAGGGGGGGGGGGGGGGGGGGGGGGGAGGTGTCTGACGCCCGCCAGGGTCTCTTGGGCGACGGTGGACTCCACATTCAGCGTGCGCTCGCTGTGGGTGGCTAGGACATTCGCTATTGTTTGAGGGTCTGATGTTGGGTCACCTGTGGGTGACTTAATGGAGGCGATGGGTGCAGCCCGGGTGCGTCCTGTGAGAACGTTGATCTTGTTGAACACCACCCTGGTGTGTCGGTCTTCATACGCCTCTTGTAAGCAGCGAGCTTCTGACTCCTGGAAGGCTGCGAGGTTTGCCGTGGCTGACCGGCGACACTCTCTGTTTGCAGCTCTGAAGGCAGCGTCCGCCTCCTCCATGGCTGCCTGGGTGGTGTCTGACGGTGATCCCTGGTACTTCCATCTCTCTCTGGTACTTCCATCTCTCTCTATCTCTCCCTCTCTCTCTCTCTCTACGTAGCAGAGGGCCCACTCCACCGTGTACTCACATGCTCCTCATGCTCTTGATTGATTGCAGCCTGGTGCACATCTCCCTCTCTATCTCTATCTCTCTCTCTCTCCCTCAGCCTGTTGAACATCTGTAACTCTCTTTCTCTCTCCCTCTTTTCTCTCTTTCTCTCTCTCTCTCCTGGTAGCAGATGTCCCACTTCACTGTGTACACTTTTGCTTGATAGCAGCTTAGCGTTGTGACTATGGCCCTATATCTTTAGATATACAAAAAAATAAATATAGAAAGCATAAGTCCCTCTCCCTCTTTCTCCTTCTCACATGCACATCTCACATACTCCCCATGCTTGTGCTTGATTGCAGCCTGATGTCGTGACCATGGCCAAAGGAATTGGAAATGGTCTTCCTCTGGCCGCTGTGGTGACCACCCCCGAGATCTCAGCCAGCCTGGCATCAAGATTGCACTTCAACACGTAGGTGCATTCTTTAAGCTAATGCCAGCCTGGCGTCCAGATTGCACTTCAACACGTAGGTGCATGCTTCAAGCTATCCTAATGCCAGCCTGGCTTCCAGATTGCACTTCAACATGTTGGTGCATGCTTCAAGCTAATGCCAGCCTGGCCTCAAAATTGCACTTCAACACGTTGGTGCAGGCTTGAAGCTAATGCCAGCCTGGTGTCCAGATTGCACTTTGACACAGGCGTTATCATCACATGTTTATTTCCCATGCTCCTTTCCCACTCATCACATGTTCCTAGGGACCGGCATACCATATGATGTTGACCAAAGGCGAGTATGCTATCATATGATATCAAACAAATTGCATTATATGATATTGTCTATAAATTGTAACTTTAGCCCAGTCAGACTGCCAGCATCATATGATATCGTATGATATCATACGATGACAAAATATCATTTGATATCATATTCCCCCTCCTCACATGTTCCTGCTCCCCAAAACAATTGGGAGGCGACCCTGTCTGCTCCGCTTTATCCCTAACCATACCATTATCCCATCCTATCCCATCACATCCCATCATCTCACCCCATCCCATCATCCCATCCCATCTCATCCTACCATCCTATGGTTATTTCCCAATCATCCCATCCCATCATCCCATCCCATCTCATCCCACCATCCCATGGTTATTTCCCAATCATCCCATCCCATCATCCCCTCTCATCCCACCATCCTATGGTTATTTCCCAATCATCCCATCCCATCATCCCATCTCATCCCACCATCCTATGGTTATTTCCCAATCATCCCATCCCATCTCATCCCACCATCCTATGGTTATTTCCCAATCATCCCATCCCATCATCCCATCTCATCTCACCATTCTATGGTTATTTCCCAATCATCCCATCCCATCATCCCGTGTCCCTGCTCCCAAAACAAATTCAGAGGCAACCCTGTCTGCTCTGCTAGAAGCCATGCAGTTCTACATCCCATGTTCATTTCCCAATCATCCCACATCCATTTTTACATGTGCGTTCCCCATGGTCATCCCATCCCATCATCCCATCCCATCATCCCATCCCATCATCCCATCCCATCCCATCCCATCCCATCCCATCCCACCATCCTATGGTTATTTCCCAATCATCCCATGACTAATTCCCAATCAACCCATTTCCTAAAACAGATTTGGAGGCAACCCTGTCTGCTCCGCTGGAGGCCATGCAGTTCTTTGTGTGTGTTCCCCATGGTCATCCCATCATCCCATGACCAATTCCCAATCAACCCATTTCCTAAAACAGATTTGGAGGCAACCCTGTCTGCTCCGCTGGAGGCCGTGCAGTACTGCGTGTGCTGGACAAGGAGAAGAGGCAGGAGCACTGTGCCAAGGTTGGCAGTCACCTGCTCACTCGCTTCAAGAAGCTACAGGAGAAGCATGACTTGATTGGGGACGTCCGTGGACAGGGCTTGATGCTGGGTGTGGAGCTTGTCAAAGACCACAAGACCAAGGTGTGTGTGTTGGTGTTGGGGTCTCAGTTGTCCAATATCTATGAACATGCCCAATGTTTACTTGGTTCATCTACTTGTGTGTGTGATTGGTAGGGGCTGTGGGGTGGTTTGAAAAAGAGCTGCGGGTGAGGTTAAGGTGAGGTTGGCCTGTTCAGGCATGGCAACTCCTTGGGGGGGAGGGGGGGGGGGGGGGGCTTTTTTAGCATCTTCTCGGCATCTTCTCGGCTTCTTCTCTAGGCATTTCCCTTTAACTGGACTTAGTAGGTGCCTGCATTAGAGAGCCCATTAGAGAGCTCATTAGAGAGCCTATTAGAGAGCCGTTTAGAGAGCCCATTAGAGAGCCGTTTAGAGAGGCAAAAAAACTGTGGGTGAGGTTAAGGTGAGGTTGGCCTGTTCAGGCATGGAAGATCTCCTTGGGGAGGGGGGGGGGGGGGCAGGACTTTTCTTAGCATCTTTTAGGCAGATCCTCACGGCCTTTCCCTCTTCTTAAACTGAGTATGTGCCTGCTTTAGAGAGCCGTTTGGAGAGCCCATTAGAGAGCCAAAAAAGCTGCTAGTAGCACACAAAAGGCTACTAGGGGCACCATGATGCTACGTACAGGCACTGGAGCCTTTCCCTCAAACCAAACTAAACCTGTCCCTGAGCCCTGATGTTACCTCTTCTTAAACTGACATGGCTCCAGCCTGTGGGGCTGCGTGCTGTCCCTTCCAACCATTGGCAAACAGAGGCAGTTCCCCACGCCTTCCCTAAAAAACATTTTCATCTTCTTGGACTGAGTGAGAGCATGCTAAGAATCTGTCCCTGAGCTGCCCAGGTGTAAACTCATTCTAGAACTTGCATATTGCCAGTCTGTGGGGCTTATAGTAGGAGCCTGCTAAGGCTGAGCTTATTACTTGTTACTGCTAAGACTCGGCTTAGTAACAGAAACATCAACATTCAAAACTGTGAGCTCCATGAGCCCAGATTTCTCCCCACCTACTAACCCAACCCATCCCTGCCATGCCCTCCCCCAACTACCAACCCAACCCATTCCTCCCATCCCCTCCCCCACCTACCCATCATCCCATCCACTCCCTTGGAATGTGTAGGAGCCTGCTAAGGCTGAGCTTGCGGAAGCTTTTGAGCGAATGAAGGACATGGGAGTGTTGATGGGCAAGGGAGGACTGCACGGCAACGTGTTTCGAATCAAGCCACCCATGTGCTTTAGCATGGAGGATGCCGATTTCCTGGTTGATGTCATGGATGAGGCTCTTACTGGGTTGTAAGGCTCACAAATCTTCATGGCTTCAGTGGCGGTCACATCTTTGAACTGGACATGCAATAGTGTGATTCAGGGCGTGTGGTCGTAGGCCCTTTGTGATGACCAAGGAGTTGGTATTAAATTAAATATTATTATGCATGCGACTTGGATGATGTCATGGATGAGGCTCTTACTGGGTTGTAAGGCTCACGCATCTTCAATGCTGAAGTAGGTAAGTCACAGTCACATTGCTGCGTTGAGGGTCACAGCTTCGAAATGAACTTGTGTGATTTGGGACGTGAGGCCATAAGACCTCTGGGAAGATTTGTATCACGGGAGACAGGGCTTCTCAGCAGCTTCTTGGCAGCTCCTGAGTTAGCTTACCAGTGCACAAGGTTGTTATCACGGGAGACAGGAATTTGTAACAGCTTATTGGAAGCTTTTTAGCAGCTCCTTAGCTTACAGGTGCACTAGGATGCTTTAGCTTTGGCAGCTTCTTAGCAGCTTCTTTGCAGCTCCTTAGCCTACAGGTGCACTAGGTTGCTTTAGCTTTGGCAGCTTCTTAGCAGCTTCTTGGCAGCTCCTGAGTTAGCTTACAGGTGCACTAGGTTGTTATCACGGGAGACAGGAATTTGTAACAGCTTGTTGGCAGCTCCTTAGCTTACAGGTGCACTAGGTTGCTTTAGCTTTTGCAGCTTCTTGGCAGCTCATGAGTTAGCTTACAGGAGCACAAGATTGTTATCACGGGAGACATGGCTTCTTAACAGCTTATTGCCAGCTCCTAGGCGTACAAGTGTGCTAGGTTGCTTTAACTTTGGCAGCTTCTTAGCACCTTCTTGGCAGCTCCTAAGTTAGCTTACAGGTGCAGAAGGTTGTTATCACGGGACAGGGATTCTTGACAGCTTATTGACAGCTCCTTAGTTTACAGGTGCACTAGGTTGTTATCACGGGAGACAGGGCTTCTTAACAGCTTATTGGCAGCTCCTTGGCTTACAGGTGCACTGTTGCTTTAGCTTTGGCAGCTTCTTGGCAGCTCCTAAGTTAGCTTACAGGTGCAGAAGGTTGTTATCACAGGAGACAGGGCTTCTTGACAGCTAATTGACAGCTCCTTAGCGTACAGGTGCACTAGGTTGCTTTAGCTTTGGAAGCTTCTTGGTAGCTCCTTGGCTTACAGGTGCACTAGGTTGCTTTAGCTTTGGCAGCTTCTTGGCAGCTCCTTGGCTTACAGGTGCACTAGGTTGCTTTAGGTTTGGCAGCTTCTTGGCAGCTCCTGAGTTAGCTTACAGGTGCACTAGGTTGTTAACACAGGAGACAGGGCTTCTTGACAGCTTATTGGCAGCTCCTAAGTTAGCATACAGGTGTACTAGGTTGCTCTAGCTATGGAAGCTTCTTAGCAGTTTTTTAAGATTTGGATCGATTACATTGTTAGCCTTCAGGTTTTGAGGATTTGAATTGGTTTTATTCGACATGGTCTATCAGCCTGCAGGCTGCGCATCGCCTGCAGGCTGATAGAAAACATGTGCGGTAGAGACACTATTATACTGTACGCATGTTTACATAATGCAATGTCATAGGTTTAGACAGTTTTAGCACTTTTTCTTCTTCTTGAACTTGGCTACATGGCTCCAGCAAATTGGCTGCTCGCTGTCTTTGGCATTTCATATTTACAAGGGAAAATGTAAATGTGAACATATTGTTATCCCCACTTTCTTGGCGACGCGTACGGTAGTCATTATGTTGCTGCATGGCGACTCATTTGTCTTGCTAAACTAGTCAGAAATTGCCCCCCTGGCTACGCGGTTTTAGTCGCTCAATTTGTGAACACGTCTCAAAATAAACAAAGTTTGAAGGCATACATGCCCAGCCCAGCTTCTTGAGTTGAAGCACCAGTAGGCAGTTTAACAAGTTTTATGCAGCATCGCAAGAGGTGCTAAAACATTGTGGTGAGTGTTCGCAACGGAGCGACAGGTAGGTGGCAACAGAAGCGAGTTAGTAACGAGACCGTTGGCTGATGTGTCACGGCTTCGTCCACGGGGGGGGTACGGGAGGGGAGGGTTGGCGCTGGCGTGTAGTAAACCTGGGGTGTGCTCAGCCCCAAACCGGGTAGCCCTTTATTAAAATCCTCCGCAACATTTAGGGAACACACCGCTTGGGTCCGGTGATTTGCACGGTCGGAACGCGCCGACGCAGGCTTGATCCGAAAGCGCTTGAGTCTAGCAAGCGCAGAGCACTTCTACACATTGGTTCCTGTCTCCTGTAGTCGGTAGGAGAGACTACCTGGTATGCGACAACACAGCTTGCCCTGAGCTTTCAATAAGCTGGTGTTCATCGCTCCAGCCAGCAGTGGCTTTTTTTTTTTCATATCGTTGCCTCTACTTGCCGGGTGTCGTTTCGGCCAGTAACAATAATCATATACGGGGCAAACATCGCAGCACATGTTGTACCAAAACATTATAACTGGTATCTAGTGAACAGCGATCCTATCACCTTACATTACTCCTATATGGTTTGCAGTCAGAGGGTTGGTTTTCTATAGCTACAATTTCCAATTTCAGCTCAAATATCACGAAATGTAACAATGAAGAAATCCTAAGAAAACACTCAATTTGAGGAAACGAGGAAGAGAGCATCGCCCTATCCTACCAATCCTGCCAATTTATATGGTATCTCGCGTTAAAAATGACTTCATCACTACATTCAAAAATCACCTGATGTTCATTTGAACATTGATGGCCCTGGTGAGGAAGAGAACTCTGCCAAACATTGGATGTCTGGTGAGCATTGGGGGTCTTGTGAGGATGAGGGGTCTAGTGATGTTATTGACCGGTTCTCCCGGCTCAGCTAGAGTGTCTTGGGGCACCAGGCCTTCCGCCTGGAAGCTTCCATAGTAGTGCCTCCACCCGTTAGGGCCGGCACCTACCGGCGGCAGTACCCTGAGGTACTGTTTGCCTTTCCCTTATCCTATACCTACGCGCGCGCAGATGGCATGCGTATCACGATTGTAAATCGTTAGCACCTTCGCCTACTCCTGTAATAGTCCTACGAGCTAATACTCGAAGCTAAAGGTTAGTGCGCTCACACGCCGTTCCCGTGTTACACTGCCAACAGGCTTCCCGCCTGTTACCCTGCTCCGTAGATCCCCAGCTCCCGCGCACCTGCACGTGCCTTCAACAGTGTCCGCGCAACATACCGAAGGAAAAGTATCTCGTTGCAGAAATCTCTAGTTTGCTAGCCCCCCCCCCCCCCCCCACCCACCCTCCCCCCCCCCCCCCCCCGCCCCCCCCCCCCCCCCCCCCCCCACCCCATTCCCCCACCCCCCCCCCCGCTGGATCCACCAGCCCCCCCCCAACAGTCTTCACAAGAACCCCGCTGGACCGCCAGTACGTTGTGCCACCCGCAACAAAACCTCTCTGATTACCAAGACCCCGTCTGGAGAAGGCAGGTCTAGTTGCCCCCTGCAACAATCCCCTCTCTGAGTCTACCCAAGACCCCCCCTGTACCACCAGTACGTTGCCCCCGGAACACCAACCACCCCACTGCGTCACGCCATCAATTCCCTTCTCCCTAATCCCGCCGTCACCTTACCTCTCTGGCCCCGCAAGCCAAATCTCCTGCCCAAAGCCCCCCCCCCCCCCCCCCCCCCCCCCCCCCCCCCCCCCCCCCCCCCCCCCCCTCTCCTGCCCCATCTCTACACCCGTCTTCTTCCTATCCCTATCCAGGATATCAAATTCTTATATTTCCCTATCCCCTACTCTTGTTCATCACCTCGGAACCCTCAACCCAAGCCATCGCCATGTCCCAAGCGCCAAATGATGGTAAGGGTGGTACCGATATATTCGTCGACTGGTACACGAACCTTGTCGCACCCCTGCTCGTCAGATCATCAGTTTTCTCAGTACTCGATGCTGATTTAGACTACCAGCCCATAGATGAACCATCAGATGGCTATAACTACCCCAGGAACAGCAGAATCACACCTGTATCCAACTACATGGCTATGAACCATATTCTGGATAACTGTCCTCCAGCCCTATCTGCTCTAATAGACGCGCGTACCAACAACGCAGCCAGAGCTCTGCGCTACATTCGGCAGGATTGGGGCCAGGGATTTTACTTAAAGCCGTCCATTCCAAAAGGCGTAAACCCCTACTACGACTCATACACTCCACTAACAAAAACTCCCTGCGACTACCCAGCCTCTGCCCAGGATGCTGCCATCGCTCCTCCTACCCCTGTCCACCAGTCATCTACGTCCTCGTCTGCCGACAACGAGTCTACTGCACCACCCTCGCCAACCTCGGACGGGGAGCCATCCGATATCCGAGCCTTCCAGGATGCAGCAGTAACTATGGATCTGGTGAGCAGGGCCATGCCAGCGCTCAGTGCATTTGGTATCAACGTCCAACTTGACAACCAAGCACTGCCATCTCACAGACGCCAGAACCCTCAGCAAGGTATGTGGCCACCCGGCTCTTCGCAGTGCACCATGTGCACAGGATTCGGCCATACCGCCTTTTACTGTGCAAACCTCTCGCCTTATGCCTCAACGATCCACAACTGTGCAAACTGTGGTGGATCCAAGCATCATGAAGGCCAGTGCACTAGCTGCCAGAGACCAAGCAGCCCGTCCCTCCCAGTGCACGATGACAAGCTTACTGAGGTATGTGTCAACTGTAATGGCAGAGGACACTATGGGAAGCAGTGCTTCTCATCCACCCCAGTGGCCCCTTCAGACACAGTCTGTACAATGTGTCAAGGATATGGGCACCTAGATCCAGCCTGTCCAAAACCCTGCATGAAGACCCCAGTTATGGAATCTCCACCAGACAGCTCTGGAGACAACTCTGGAGACGAAGATACCACTGGTGAGAAATCTGATACCACTGACTCTGAGCTAGGAAAGTACCCCTCCACTCATGAGACCTCCCCCAGTGACCTATCTACTTGTTTCCATGGTCACTGGTGTTTGACTACAGACACCATCTCTCACATGACCTCCAATGCTGATTGCCTCATTAGGGTGACACCCCTCGACCCTCCCGTATCAATTATCCCACCAGGATCCACAACACCAGTCACATGCTCCTACTCTGGCACAGCAGTCCCACTATGAATAAAACAGCATTTTACGAACTTGCTAATTCTCGGACAGGTTTCGTAAAGTGAAAATCTGCGAACCCCCCTCGTAATATGTAATGAGGACCCTTAGTAAAGTTTTGTCTATCATCTAAAGCATTTTACGAAGCCCAATTAGCAAATTACGAGGGGGGGGTCGTAGGTTGAGAATCCCCATAGCCTGTTACGAAGCCTATGATCAATTTACGAACTGGATTCATCCCCAAAGCATTTTACGAAGCCTATGTAGCAAATTACGAACTGGATTCATCCCAAATTGGTACGAATTCTCCCCAAATCACGGAGAATTCGGAACTTAGCTTCGTAAAACATAGTACCCTGTACCCAAAACCCATTAATTCCAAGTCAAGACTCACTGACTCACTGACTCACTAACTGATTGACTCACTGACTTACTAACTCAATGACTCACTGACTCACTTGCTCACTAGCTCACTAGCTCCCTAAATGATTGACTCACTGTCTCACTGGCTCACTGACTGATTGACTCACTGACTCATTGACTCACTGACTCTCTAACTCACTGACCCACTTACTCTCTGACTCAATGACTCACTGACTCACTGGCTCACTGAATCACTGACTCACTGACTGATTGACTCACTGACTCTCTAACTCACTAACTCACTGACTGATTGACTCACTGACTCTCTAACTCACTGACTCACTGAATTATTGACTCACCGACTCACTGACTCACTGGCTCACTGACTCACTAAATGACTCATCGACTCACTGACTCACTGACTCACTGATTAGTTAGTCATGACTCACTGACTCACTGACTCACTAACTCACAGACTCACAGACTCACTGAATCACTGACTGATTGAGTCACTCACTCACTGACTGATTAAGGGCGCCTGGTGGCGCGTCCCGAATGAAATGAATTGAATCCTCAATTCAATTTATTTTAATTAATTTTATTTTAATTGTATTGAATGTTGTTTTATTTTAATTCGATTTTATTCATTTCATTTTAATTTAATTCACGTGATTTGGATGCAAGCAATTGCTTTATTTTTTGTCGATGCCAATAGGATTAAACTTAATTAAATTTGATGTAATTGAATTTCATTGAATCGATGGATGTTGCAGCTTTGTTGGCTAAAAAGTGACGAAAATGAGAGTTTTTGAAGGGTTGTTGGATTTTAAGCAGTGCTGAACGTTCATGCAATGCACATTTGTAGATTGGCTTTATTTATAAGAATTTGATACAAGAAAAATGAGACCAATCGGGAGTCTGGTTGATTTTAAGGAATTTTACAAGGTATTTCACGTTTAGGCCCAGCCCAGACGTGAACGGTACGTCCCGTCCTACTGAACGGGTTTTTGGCCAGCGGCAGGTGGCGTGGCTTGCTCCTACCCCCGCCCGGTGGGCCCCCGCCCCTGCCCCTGCCCCCGCCTCCGCCCCCGCACACGCACACGCACACGCAGTCACGCAGTCACGCACACGCACGGCCCTGGGGTGGGGTCCGTGGGCTTATTATAGGAACTGACTCACAGAATCACTGAATCAATGTCTCACTGACTGATTGACTGATTAACTGATTGACTCACTGCCTCACTGACTGATTGACTCACTAACTCACTGACTCACTGACGCAATGACGCATTGACACATTGAATCACTGATTCACTGACTCACAAACTCACTGACTCACTGACTCACTAACTCACATACTCACATACTCACTGACTCACAGACTCACTTACTCACAGACTTACTGAATCACTGACTGATTGAGTTACTCACTCACTGGCTCACTGACTCACTGGATCACTGAATCACTGTCTCACTGACACACTGACTCATTGTCTCACTGACTCACTGATTGACTGACTCACTGACTCATTGAGTCACTGACTCACCGACTGATTGACTCATTGACTCACTGACTCAATGACTCAATGACACATTGACACAGTGAATCACTGATTCACTGACTCACTGACTCACTGACTCACTAACTTACAGGCTCACAGACTCACTTACTCACAGACTCACACTACTTACACTACATCTCAATATACGCTACAGCTAACTCCAGTCAAGCGAAGAAGCACATCCCCTAAACTCCGGTAACCAAGCCTAATATATAACTGCCCTCTTGTTATCTTTTTTTAGATAGCTATGCCTCTCTTTCTTGTAACTAACCGAACCCCCAAGCCCATCTTCCTTCCCATCTCTCTCCGCCTCCTGCACAATCACAATCATGGAAAGAGTTCAACACGGTCGGCCGACAGGATTGGCGTGGGTTACACCCCTAGGCAGGTACCAGGACATAATATTGGGTTATGACTTCCCAAGGCCTCAATGGTTCGATCACAGACTGTGCATGTGGTTAAATAATAATTATTCTGGACTATGGCCAAGAGGAAAAGAGAAGAGAAAGAGTTTGGACAGAATTCGACACCGTCGAATGACAGGATTATTTAGCGTGGGTTACACCCCAGCTGGGCAGGCACCAGGACATAATATTGGGTTATGACTTCCCAAGGCCTCAATGTTTTGATCATAGACTGTGCATGTAGTTAAATAATAATTATTATGAGCTATGGCCAAGAGGAAAAGAGAAGAGAAAGAGTTTGGAAAGAATTTGACACCGTCAGATGACAGGATTAACGTGGGTTACACCCCTGCTGGGCAGGCATTAGGACATAATCTTGGGTTTTGACTTCCTATCAGCTTGTATGCCCTCCGTAGAGTAGACAGAGATGAAAGCAGCGGAACAGACGCACCAATCTATACACGGAGACGAGAATAGCATTACAAGGACAGGCGGACGCCAAAGGACACCAGCGGTGGGAGAGGCGGATGCCTGTAACCTGACTAGAACCTAAGCCAGGGATCTTAAGCCGGGCACCGGCTATACAGAGCGTGTCAGTGAGAGACCGGTGACGCAGCCAACAGGAAGCTGTCACTGAGTCATAAAGGATGACACAGTACTGGCAGAGCCGATAGTTCTAAGGAAGTACATAAGTAGTCACCAAGTCATAAAACGCATGAGAGCACCGCAATTCATGCTGACACTCCACCTATGACACAGGTGACATACAATACTACTACTCCACCAATGGCACTGGTGACATAGAACTATATGTAACAATTAAAAAAAAAATCAAAGAACTCCGAAAAAACGAGAGAACTCCAAATGGAACCCAAAGGGTGATATGAAGGAATGAAACAAGGCAAAAACCAAAAATTGCCAAGGGAGTAAAAGATGAAAACCGAATATCAAAGATGGGTAACAACGGTATAGAAAACCCGATCCGGGAATAGGAACCTAATGCCAAACAATGATAACCAAAGAAACCGAATGTAACCAGAGAAAAAAAATGACCCTAAGAAGAAGCGGTCATTCCAAGCATTCGGACAAACCTCCAGAACACAGCAGGATCAAGGGGCTTGGTGAAGGGGTTAGCACAGTTGTCCTTAGTGTTAACATAGGCAACATCAAGCTGTTCATCCTCCACCAGCTCCTTGATATAGTGGATGACATCAATGTGCTTGTTGCGAGGGAGCAGCTGCCAGTCATTAGCCCAGCTCAAGGACCCCAAGTTGTCACCCTGAATGGTAACCAGGTCACAAGGCAGACCCAGATCTACCCTCAACTTCTTCAACCATTGCACCTCCCGGGCTGTCTGAGACAGGGCCTGATACTCAGCCTCACTAGAGCTAATGGCAACAGTAGGCTGCCTTTTGCTCATCCAGTTCACAACGCACCCCCCAGCAAGCACAGCAAAGCCAGTCTGAGACCTCCTGTCAGACCCATCATCAGCAAAGGATGAGTCACTAAAGACAGTAAAAGAGAACTCAGGGCTGTGGGTGTAAGTGAGGCCCAGGTGGGAATGTGATCTCAAATACAAGAGCAAACGCTTGGCTGCCCCCCAGAGGGGAACGGTAGGGTGAGCAGAAAACCTGGACAGGTAGCTCACAGCAAAAGAAATATCAGGCCTGGTGCAAGTAGCCAGGTATAGCAAAGCACCCACAAGAGATAGGTACTGGCTATTAGAGGGCAGGGGGTCTCCAGGGGGGTCAGTGACGGTGGACTTGGCCATGGGAGCACCAAACTTGGGCTTGGCAGCAGCAGTAAGACCAAACTGCTCAACCAGATCAACAATGTAGGAGTGCTGGGAAAGGTTGACTTGAACACACCTGCCGTCAGAGTCAAGTGTAACAGCCATGTCCAAAGAGAGGAACTGAACCGGAACACCCATCTCTTTGACCTCCCAGCCAGCTTTCTCCATAGCTTTGATCAGCAAAACATACCTATCCAGCTCACTAAAAGCACAGATAAAATCATCAACATAGGTCAGGACATAGCTCCACCCACCAATAGAATCCCTCCTAAAATACAGAGCAGGTTCTGCCTTGCACATAGTAAACCCATGTGCAACCAAAACCCGCTTGACATCCCGACTCCAAGCCCTGGGCGCCTGCTTCAAGCCATAAAGAGACTTGATCAGTTTGCACACAAGGGGAACACCGTTAGGACCAAGTACCTTAAAGCCCTCAGGCTGGTGGCAGTACAGGTCCAGACCAGGTTCTAGCTTAGCATTCAGAAATGCAGTCTTGATGTCCAGCTGCCGAACAAACATTTTTCTATGAGTGATGGCAGCAAGGAGCACCCTCAGACCTGCTTTAGAGGAAACGGGGGCATGTACGTCATGAAAGTCCAGCCCAGGACGCTGCAGAAAACCACGGACCACAAAACGTGCCTTGAAGCGCACAGAACCATCAACCCCAACCTTCTTCACAAATAACCACCTGCCAGACAGGATCCTCTGCTTAGGAGGCTGTGGAGTGAGTGCCCAAGTACCATGGGCATGTAGGGACGCCATCTCATCCTTCATAGCAAGCAGCCATTGATCCCTGTCAGGGTTGGTAGGAAGCATGGCAGCTTTAAAGGTTAGTTCAGTGGAGGTGGAAATGTATGCCCCCACGTACAAGCAGTGTACTTGTACATGAGCAGCGGGGATATCAGCAGTATCAGCAGTAACCGGTAGTAAAGCCCCCAGCGCAGCACTAATGCCTGGTTGAACAAGGCCGGCATTCTTTGCCTCTATGTCATCGAAGCCTGGGTCGACCGGAACACCCCAGCCATACGCAGTATCAGACCCGGACCAGTGTTCAAGATCATCACTCACACTCTCGGTGACGGCCACATCGTTACAATGCCTTGTCCGGTGTAAACCACCAGGGACAGCAGGAGGCGAAGGGATCAGCAGCGCCCGCGAGCCATCCGAACAGGTGGACGGGGGGTGGCAACTAGTGGACAATGGACCAATATCAGGCTCCACTATGATCTGAGGCTGTCCTAATCCTAGAGCTTCGCCGACGAAACGTGGCGCAGAGGAGGGCCTGGCGACCCCCTGAGATTCGGGTAAAATCTTATTTGAAAGGACATCGGAATCCCGCCCGCCCAGTGCCTTCACACGCAATGCAGCACCATCAGCCCCTGACCTGGGACGCAAGGTCATCCCATGACCAGGGCAGCGGTCGACAATTGGGGTTAGCAAAGGGTCTAAGGAATTAACCGCAGACTCAGGCATGTGTCCGTTGATAGCGGCAGGGATGCGAGAGACATACGGAGACCCATCATAGGGAGATAGCCCAGGAATACAGTTATAGCTAAACTGTTCATAGAAGAGTACATCACGACTCTCTACTACCTGGCGCAACTTAAAACAAAATAACCCTTACTCACCAGAGAATACCCAACCAGTCTACCAGATAACGCCCTTTCGTCTAGCTTGTTGCGTTTCTTCCCATTGACTAAGGTAACATAGCAAGGGCAACCAAACACACGCAACAACGACACATCAGGTAGAACCCCAAAGAACAACTCATAAGGAGTCTTGTCACCCTGATTGGGCAGCCGGTTACGTAGGTAACAAGCAGCTAGGAAGGCATAGGGCCAGAAAGACTTAGTAAGCTTAGACTCCAAATGGATACTCCTAGCTATGTTCTGCAAGACCCCATTGTACCGTTCCACAGTTGCATTCTGCTGAGCAGTGTATGCCATAGATAATTCATGCACAGCACCAACCGATTCTAACCAATACTCGAACCACTGTACTAGAAATTCCTTAGCCCTGTCAGATCTGAGACACTTGAAAACAAAACCATGCAGCTGAGTCATCCACCTGAGGATTGTAGTTTGAACTGCTGAGGGAGCTTCATCCTTGGTCCTCAAACACAATACTTCAGCATAGCCAGAGTATTGGTCTGTGAGACACAGAACATAAAACTCCCCACGCAAGCCCCTAATATGAAATGGTCCCATAATGTCCAAGTGAAGGCGTTGTCAAGGTGCACGGATCTTAGTTTGGCTTTCTTTAGGAAAAGGGAGACGTTTTGCCTTAGCCTTTTGACAAGCATCACATGGGATCTTAGACAGTCTTTTCACCTGTTTGAGAGTGAGGGGTAAGTTTTTAACCAAACCCTTCCTGACAAGGTTGTGCATGGCGTCATAGCCAGGGTGACCCAGCCGCCTATGCCACAACCATTCAGGAGTGGTAGGGATAACAACTCCACCATCCTCATCAACATCAAGTGCAAAAACTGGATAATGTACAGCACTCAACAAACGGCCACGAGGGGTGTGACAAGGCCTACAGGTAAATTTGTACACACCATCACTGGAGGCAGGGAAGGACCAGAGAACAGAAGAGCCCTGAGTGGCAGTACAACTTGTCAGCTGTACTACTAGGACACGAGTGCCTTTCTGGCATCTGATCAGATGCCAATAAGGCACTCGTGTCCTAGTAGTACAGCTAAGACTGTCGAAAGAAATCTTGCAGTTGTGAGCATGAGCCACAGCATTTACTGACAGGAGGTTCACCGGACAGTGAGGGATGTAGAGAACATCAGTTAAAGTGATTGATGTTGGTAACCAATCACTACATAACACAATGGACCCCTGACCCACCGACCGTTGAACCACTCCATCACCAAATTTAACTGCTGGCCCATCCTCAGAAGCATGATACACAGTGAACAAAGACAGATCACCTGTGATTGACATCCCAGCTCCAGAATCAACATGCCAGATACCCTCAGACAGGCTCGGGCTACAGACATTTGAAAACTTCGAAGTGCAGGAGAATAGGACAGAGCTTACCTCCTATTTCTTGGCCATAGCAAACCCATCAATCTGGGCCTGCAGGGAGGACAGCTGCTTAGGAGTAAGCGCACCCGGAAGGGCCAAGGCAATGGGCACTGGAGCAGTAAACGGTACACCAGGCCTGGTCCTTCGCAGATTCGGGTGCTTCGTAAAACAGCGATCCTCCGAGTGGGTCGTTTTGGTGGGGCATGGGCCCCAAGTGCAATCCAGATGTCTCTTGAGGGAACCGGAACCTTGAGAACCAGATCCCTGCCCACGCTGAAATGCAGCATTGGCAGGAACCTGGGGAGCGTCCCGAGACCAACCAGGATGCCTGGAGTCGGACTTGGGGAGAGCTATGTTCAAGATGTCGAGAGACCTATATTCCTCAAGACAAGACCAGTACTCAACAGGCTGCCTGTTAGCTAACAACGTACCATATTTGATCCGCAGCGACTCAAAGCGGATCAGACGGATACCCTGAACTATAGTTTCCATGGCGTGACGCTGAGTCACCGGATGCCCAGCACTGCGGAGGTCAGTGCAGAGACCGCGAACCTTGCGAAAGAAGTCATCTACGCGGTCAGAAGGGCCCATGTGTGCACCAAGAAGCTCGGCGCGCATGAGAGGGACTCTAGATGCAAGGGCATCGGACTGCCTCTTCTGAATATCAATAAAGATATCCCGAGGTTTGGCAAAGTCCTGGTATACCTTGACCATATCATCCTCCATGTTCGCGAGCATCATGGTTAAGCACATGAACTCCTGACGGTCCAGGGGCAAGGCACTAAAACCCAACAGTGCAGGATCCACCCGAGACTCACCATGAGAGGCCGAAGATCCAGCAGCAGGAGCAGGGGTCAGAGGAGCCAAAGACTTACGAATATCCAAAAAATACTCAGCAGCAAGACCAGCGTCATACGCGCGCTGGTCATCTAAGGTCCTAATCTCAGGCAGGGACCTCGCAACACTCACTACCAACTCGAAATCAGGGTGAACCGGACACAAAGGGATGGGTACTTTCACAAACTGGTAACCTAGCCGTTCATGATCCCTACGCCGCACGCCACCAAAGGAGACACCATTATCAGGGGGATATCTGATCCCGGAAGTGACCGGTCCAAGAAAGGATCGACACTGTAAACCCAGCTCAGAGAATGCCATCACCCGGCGATGCTTCAGCTTTACACTCACATTAGCCATAGTAGCTTGCATGTCCATCCGACCGTACAGAGTGCGGTTCATGGACTCACCATCACGTCGAGCTTGGTTGATCAGACGGAAGTGCTTCAGCTGCAGATTCGGAGGAGGTCCTCCAGTGAGCAGATGCTCCCAAGACTCGCATGACAGCGAATGCAAAGCAGGAGGAGGGCCAGGGGCCGGTGGAAGCTCCACCGGCGGAGGCGGAGGGGGCTCCTGCGAAGGACCAGCACCAGATGTGCGGGCAGATGAAGCAGCAGCTTCACGAGAACGAGTATGGTAGCCAGGGAGGCCACGCTCCATGGGAACAGATGCAGAGGTGAAAGAAGCAGAGCTCCTCATCAAAGTCGGCTCGGCCACATCCGGGTGAACCAGTGGAGGAGGCACAAGCGGAGGAGCAGACGAAGGCTTGGGCTTAAACTCAGGCGACGACTCAAGCGGAGGCGCATACTGAGGAGCAGGCTCATAAACCGGCGAAACTGTAGAAGTCTCAAATACTCGAGTCGCAGCAGCCGACGGAGTCACTCCACCGAAGTCAGCACTCGTGGCACTCTTCAAGTCAGCATCATCATCAGTACCCTCAGAAAAGTCATCATCTTCGCTGAAGCGGGCAGTAGGAGGCTTCGGCTCTGTTGCGTACCGAATGATCTGTGTCTGTACACAACACAGTTTCATCAGAACATCCTCAACTGCAGGGGAGAGGCGTCGAACAATACGAGAAGGAACCGTACAGTTGGAGGATTGACCGGGGGGGTTACTTCCACGATGGCGGAAGGATCCTCCTCTCCGGCAGCAAAGGCCGCTGGCGCGCGATCATCTAGCCAATCTGAAGGAACCTTGAACTCTCGTGGTAAGACAAAGTCGCAGCCATTGCTAACAATGACGCTGCGCATCCCGCGCGTCCATGGAACACCATTTTTATCGGTTAGTTTCACAAAGCCGGCAGGAGGCCCTCGCGGAAGTTGCATTTGAAAAGCAGTGGTAGTAAATGAAGGACCGTATAACCTATCAGCTTGTATGCCCTCCGTAGAGTAGACAGAGATGAAAGCAGCGGAACAGACGCACCAATTGAAATTGAAATTGTTACATCCAAGAAATATAAATACTCTAGGGACGTGAGATTAAGGACACCACAGCGTACGCAGAAGCTAGCTGTAGTCACCATAGATAAACACAAAAAATATCCAGTACTAGTTGTGATCCCACCCGTAACTGACTGAGAGTCATTTCAGTCAGTCACGTGGGTGGCACTACCTGGACCAAAAAATGTTAATCTCCGGCGGGGTGGTGTTCCATGAATCTACGACATTGTAAAATAGTCTGAAAGCTGTCAACAGAGTGGTGGTGCAGCTGGTCTGCTAATGTAAGAATTTCTAAATTGGTAAGACCAAGGGTGGTCATGGAGGTCACAAAGGTTCTGGGGATGGTGCCAGTGGTACCAATGGTAACAACTAGGTAGTGAACAAGGTAGCCAGCTAGTCTTAGGCCGGCCACCAACTGGTTGTGTTGGGCATGTTTATCCTCTGCCTTAGTGCCATGGTTGGTGTCAGAGCAGTATCCCAGCTCTAGAATCCAGATTTCCTTGTCAGCAGCAATGGTGGGTGAGTCCACCTCGGGCAGGATGGCGAGATCTGGCCTCAGTTTGGGCCAGATCTCTGCTGAGATGGAGGGAGGGCGTAACCAGTCAGGCAGTGTTTTGCCTAGGACTCCGCGGGGGAGGTCCTCCAGCCTACCTGCGTCCATGATAACGCGGCGGGATCCAAGGGCGCCTTTGCTGATGGCCTTGTGCAGTAAGTGGACAGCTGCGTCATGACGCTTGATGTACATGCCCTTGAAGGTGGCGTGTGTGCAGCCAGCAAGAATGTGGCCAGCTCCGTCCTCGTGGGTGGTACAAATAGGGCATGTGGGGGAGGTGGCAGGGTTGGGGTTGTTAGCATTGGGCATCTTCCAGCGATAGGCAAGCTTCTTGTTCCACGGTCGGCCCCATCTGGCCTTGAGGATGCAGAACTTAGTTTTGTGGGTGATGTGAGAGGATGTCCAGAATTTATTGCTGGAGTGGGGTAGATGCAAGGGGGTGTTATCAGCCCAGGTGGTGGCATATATGCCTTTGAGGGGATGTTGTCCGAGGTGGCAGCTAGTGGGAAGGTTAAGACTGATCCCGTTGGTGAGGTTAGGTGCTAAGGCTCGTGGGGGAGTTGTGCCAAGAGGTGTGCAGGGGGGTTGGACAGTGGGCCAATAGGTGTTGTGGCGGGGTTGTTCTCTAGTGGTGTCGGTGTATCTTACAGATGCTGGGTTGGTGGCTGCATTGCGTGCTAGTGCATCTGCTCTATCATTGCCCAATATGCCAGTGTGTGAGCGTACTTTGCAGAGGGTAGTGTATGATCCTGCCAGAATGCGTTGGACAAGGTGAGTGCGGATAGAATGCAGGAGTTCAGAGTGAAGAGAACGTGTAGAGGTAGTAGGATCTTGAATCATTTTGTTAATGAGTTGGAGTGAGCAGAGGCTGTCAGTGTGCAGGGTGAGGTCAGTATTATAGTCAATGCGTGCTATGGCTTGATGGATGGCCACTAATTCAGCCCGGTTGTTAGTTCTGGTGGCGCCTTGGCCTCCTGGGTTAATGGAATAGCTCATACCAGCCACAGGTATGTAGACCCCTGCACCTATTTTGCTGGGGGTGCCAGGGGCTCCCTTGATCAGGCTGCCATCAGTATAGACCTGCAGACCTAGGGTAGGTATGGCTGGGTAGTGGCAGGGGTAGATAACTGTGGGGAGCAGAGGGGGGCAGTGGTGGGTGGTAGGCTGCCAGGGCAGGGTAGTGAGGGATTTAAGAGTCCTGGGGTAGGTGATTTGTGTGTCTGAAGAGGTAAGGGTAGGATGTGCAGGGAGGTTATGTGGTTCCCAGTAGGGTGAGATGCTGAGCATGTGCTGTGACCAGATGTCTTTGAACCCCTGGAGACGGTTTAGGTATTCAGGTTGGCTGCTTGGGTTGCTGATGATGAGAATGTGGAGCTTGTGGGAGGAGGTAGGGTTGTGATGTTTGCCCCCTAGCCAGGTTTCAGAGGTGCTGTAGATTTCAGAGAAAGGTCTGGAGTCCATGTGATGGATCCAGGGGTGGTGCAATAGTTTCTTGTAGGGGGCATTATAGTTGTCTGGGATGAGTAAGACAGTGCATGTTGGGATGTGTTGTGCTTCTGCGTGGTCAGCACTGGCTAGAGCCCACCTGAGTGCCTTGTGTGCATCGGTGACGGAGGTAGGGATGTCCACCAGTGATCCCCCTGTCCAGATGCTGTGGAAGAGATCCCCGTTGGCTCCAAAGAGCTGGTCAGCTGGGTTCATGGAGGAAAATTCTTCATAGGCAGAATCTAGGTTGAGTGAGGTAGCAGTGCGGTGATGGGTGATGTTGAGGTGTAGGTTAGCTTGGTGCAGGGCTGGGGGAAGAGTGTAGGTGGAGGCAGGGGTGTCCTTGTGTCTGGTGTATAGGGCTGCAAGGTCAGGTAGGAATCCTCCTTGTGTGAGTTGGTTCCAAGTTGAAGGGCGTGTAGTTTTATTGTATTCATAGTGTGTGTGGAGGGAGGTGAGAAGGGTGTTGGTACTATGACCCACACATTTCCCGGTGGGGTTATAGAGGAATGTAGTGTCTGCATGCGTGTGGGTTTGATGGCCTTCTGAGCCAGTGAGGATGCCAGTTTGGGCTGTGTGTTTGAGTGGTGATTGGATGTCCCAGGTAGGGTTTCGGTCATGAGTGTCTATGTGAAGAAGTTTGTGGACAAGGGCATGGTTATCAGCGTTGAAGCCAGGTGTAGTGGCCCATTGTCCCTGTTGCTGGGAGTTAGTAAGGTGGGAGTCTCTTCTGGGGTTAAGATGGGTTGTGGTGGTGGTGTGGTGGTGTGTCTTTGAAGGCCTGGAGAAGGGTGTCATAGGTGGATTGGCCCAGCATAGTGATGAGGTGGGTGGTGTGGTATGGTTGTGGTTTCCAGTGGACCTCAGAGGTGGTGGGAGTAATTGGGTTACTGTGAAGGATAGTGTAACCAATTTGGGTGTATTGACTGATATGGTCGTTGTGCATGGTGATGGGGGCCCATTGGAGGTGGGCAGTGGTGGTGATGCTGGTGTCCCTAGTGTCCATGGTCCGTTTGCTGCGCCAGCTGGTGATGCTGAGGGGTTTGTACTGGTTACCATAGGTGAGGTGAAGGAGACGGGTAGGGGGGGATGGGGATCCAGGGGTAGGGTGGAGCATTGCTGCCTTGAGAAGATCAGGGTTGGAACCTTAGTGATGTTGTAGTGCTTAAAGAAGGGCTTGGCTGGGCCGCGGATGATGGCCTTGCAGAGGTGAAGGCGGGATGCCCAGGTTGTCGCGGCTTCATTGTTGCCCCATGCTTTACCGTAGTGGTCGACGTTGGCGTTCCATTCGGCTGTGGAGTTGCAGGTGGTCCACGCCCACCATTGTTCCCCGCTGAGGTCTCGGAGAGGGTCTGCTGTGTAGTCCGCTTCCTTGACAGGAGGTTGCGCTCGGCTGGTGGGGTAGCGCTGAGTTGGGGTGGAGGCCGGGCGGGCGACAAACATGTTCTGCGCATCGGCTGACGGTTTGGGTGGGATGGTGTATGACGAGGTAAGTTGTCGCTGCGGTAATGGAAGAGGGTTGGCATGGCTGAAGGAGGGGAGCAGGTCGGGGCTGTTGCCAGTGAGGTGTGCTGTAAGGAGGTTGAGGGAGCGCCGATGGTGCTTTGTGACTTTGCCCTGTGTGATAAGAGGGAGATCCGTGGTAGTGATAAGGTGAGTGCCTGCTGGAGTAACCAGGTCGTGGTATGTATAGATCCCTAGATCGTGGAAGGGAGTCACAAGGGAGACAGGGATGTGAGCAGGTTGAGGGAGTACTGATTGGATGTTGAGCTTATCCAGGAGTTCTGTGTCATTCCAGGTAATTTGGATGTTTGAATGGTCTAGGAGTTGAAGTTGCCGGGCAAGAGATGAGTATTGGAGGAGTTTGGGAGAGAGAGAGGTTGGAGTGAGAGTGTGGAAAGTTTTGAAGGTTTTAGTGAGGAGAGATTTGGTTAGTATGCCCAGGCGTCCAGTGTCATTCATGGCGTGGGTGAGGGCAGAGGCAGTAATTTGTGTGTATTCAGTGAGGAGAGAGGGGATCCCTAGGCCTGCCTCTGTTTTGGGCAGGTGTAGTGCCCTAGTGGGGAAGGACATGGGAAGGCTGCTGCACAGTTTGACTGTCTTAAGTACTGCTTTATCTATAATGTGGATGTCTGTGAGAGAGAAGGGGGCTACGATCATAGGGTATTTGATGGCTGCTCTGATGCATTGTGTGATTATGCGTATGCATTGTTCAGGGGTTGCCCTGC
Source organism: Chlamydomonas sp. ICE-L (assembly GCA_013435795.1). NCBI lineage: Eukaryota > Viridiplantae > Chlorophyta > Chlorophyceae > Chlamydomonadales > Chlamydomonadaceae > Chlamydomonas > Chlamydomonas sp. ICE-L. The sequence continues at coordinate 4,758,522 of JACBWV010000660.1, read as the reverse complement.
TTTTAGCTTTGTTGAGTATATGTAGGCCCTTGGTGTGGATATGTCAAGGGTGGCATGCAGTTGGGTTTTCCAGTTGAGGGTGAGAGAGATGTGGACTCCTAAGTATTTGTAGGCTATATCTGGTGGTTGATAAGTGGCATATGTGTCTCCAAGGGCTATTTTGTCCTGGAGTCTTTGTTTGAGGATATCAGTGTGGGTGGGGTTTGAGGGGTGTGTCTTGTGAAGGATGCCACTGACCACACATTTGGTAGCATTGAGAGGGATGCCAGACCGGGTGCTGAACAGTTGGACTTTACCACATTGGATGCGGAGGTCCTCGACCGTTCCAGTGAGGACTGCGGTGTCATCCGCGTACCCCAGGCTGCTGGTGAGGTGCTCGTCAGCCTCCGCGGTGGGAAGGGAGGCAGCGCGGTATCCCCTACCTCCTGAGCATAGCCATCGGTGGCGGGGTTCAATAAAGATGATGAAGAGGAGAGGGGAGAGTGTGTCCCCTTGGATGGATCCCCTGGTGATGGGGATGGGTTGACCAGGTGTGTTGTTAAGGAGGATGTGAGTGTTGGAGTTTGAGTTGGTATAGATCCCTTTGACTGTGTCTATGGTGTCGTGGGTGAATCCAAGGTTGTGCATAATGCAAAGAAGTTTTTGGTGATCTATCATGTTGAAGGCAGAGCTAAAGTCAAAGTAAGCTGCGTACAAGTCTTGTTGGAAGAGGGAGGCATCCTCTATGTTGTGAAGGAGGTTGAGGAGCTGCCTATAGGTGCTCTTGTCTTTCTAAATCCCTCTTGGCAGGTGCTGAGAATATGATTGGTTTCTGAGTAGGTGGAAATTGTGTTGGTGATGAGAGAGGTCCAGAGTTTAGCCACAGAATTGTTAAGTCCTATGGGTCTATAGTTCTGGGGAAGGTACGGGTCAGATTTTTTGTAAAGCATAACTGTGTGAGAAGTTTCCAGCAGTCTGGGTTTTCTCCCAGGATCCAGGAGATTTGCATAAGTTTGTGAATGACAGTGTGCATTTCGGTGGGGAGACACATCAGTAATTCATTGGGTATCCCATCTGGTCCTGTGGCTTTATTTGTGGCCAGTTTTCTGATGCAGTCGGTGTAGGCAGTTGGGGATGAGAGGTAGGTGTAGGGTGAGGCAGTATGCTGAATAGAGGTGGCGGGGGTTTCGAGTTGAAATTTGTCAGTGTGTGTTTCCCAGGGGGGAGGGGTAGGTAGAGTAGGCAGTGTAGTTGCCATTGGGTGGGGGCACAGGGGGAGACATGAGTTTGCCCATGTGTTTGGTCAAAAGGTCAAGGAGATCTTTAGTTTTAGTATGAAGGGTTCCATTTTGCTGGTTAAGAAGGACAGTGGGAGAGTGGGGCTGGCCGTCTGGTTTGAAGATGTGTCTATGCGTAACCCGCGCCTGTGTATTAAGGCGATGGCAAAACTTCTTGATGGCCTTGGTGCTTCTTTCCTCCTTTTGCAGGGCTTGGATAGTGCGTAGCTCCTGGATAGTGTGTTGTATGTCATCAGTGAGTGATTGACGGTATTGGGTAAGAAGGGGGTTGTGGAGGAGAAGGAGTTGGACTTGCGTTGTAGTTTGTAGAGGGCAGTCTGGAGGAAAGGATGGGGAAGAGCGCAGGTTATCATATCCAGATTGGTCCATGGAGTAGGATTGGGTGCGGAGAGTTTTAATGTGTTTCACGTGTTGGTTAAGTTGTTGGTAGGATTTGGCTGTCTTTCTGGGGAGGAAGATGCCAGAGATGGTTTGTTTAGTGGGGCAAGTCTCTATCATTATACTGAGGGCTTGATGCAGGGTGGTCATAAGGTGGTCGGCCATACTGTTGAGGTCTTCTGGAAGTGTAGTCATCAGTTCCTGCCTGATGGATTGAATGTGAGAGGCAGTCCTGTCTTCCCCAAGAAGGTCCTGAGCAGTTTGCCAGGCGGATTCTATGTTAGTGTGGGAGCTCAGGAATTGGTGGAGGTATTGAGTAGTGATGGCTTGCCTAGTTTTCTCTTTGTCTGATTGTTTAAGAGGGAGGAGGAGCTGAGGGGAGGTGTAGGTGTTGGTTGGAGGTATGGCAGGAGGGGGGAGGAGAGTGGAGGTGAGGCGTTGCTCAAGTGCATGGTGGTCTAGGGTGTCCCCCATTTGGTGGGTGCTTTCAGTGGTGTGGGTGCCCGGAGGTGAGTTGATGAGCAGGATATCATCAATACGACTGCTGTAGGGGGTGTTGTTGCTGCAAGAAAAGTATGTGTGAGGTCTGGGTTGTGGTTGTGGAGTGATACAGAGTTGAGAATGTGTTGCTGGTGAGAAATGTCATCTGGATATTTGGTTAGACTGCTTCTGTCAGTGGTGTGGCATGTGGCATTCCAGTCCCCAGCTAGGATGTAGTGGTGGGTAGGATTTTTCTCAGTAATGTGGTGGATGTAGGAGTAGATGTTCTCTCTTTTGGGGGCATTGTTACAGGGCATGTAGACGCCCAGGACATGGGTTATGTTGTTTATGGTTTGGTGAGTAATGTGTCCAGAGAGTTCGACTGGAGTTTCATGATTGACTGGGTGAGCAGTGACTGTTTTCCTGATTAGGGTAATGACCCCTGCTGAGGGGGTGACTATTTTGTCAGGGCTGGTAGCTTGGAGAGTAGTTTTGCTGTTGTGGTGGAAGTGATAATCATGCATGTCTGATTTAATCATGTTTATAATGGATTTTTCTGTGTGAGAGTAGTTTGGTTTCAGTGAGAATTATTATATCATTATCCCTGGATCTAATGTGATCATAGATGACTTCCCAGGAGGATCCAATTCCCCTGCAGTTGATAGTGGTGATGTTAGTGTCATTAAGAATGTGTTTCTGCTGTTGGACAGGGTGGTCTGAGGTTTGTTCAGAGTATTTAGGCTTACTACGTTTCACCGGTGAGGTGGGCTTGGTAGTGCTGATGGACTGCTGCTTCTTGGACGGGGGGGGAGCTCCAGGGATCCGGGTCTGTCTGAGCTTGTTGTATTCAGGGATGGTAGGGCCTGCTGGGGGTGGGGAGCCTTGCTGCCTGTTTTGGGGGGGGAAGGTCACTTCGTGACCGTTTTTTAGTGGTGGTAGTTTTCTTGGATTTTTTAGATTTTTTGGTAGAGGTGTAGGGTTTCTTACGTTTTGCGTGGGATTCATCCTCAGATACTGGATAGATAATGTCATCATATTCGTCTGTGGGTGTTTCAGTGTTATTTTGAGTGGTAGGGATTGTTTGATCTGGTGGTGAAGGTGGTGGATTGGTGTAGGTGTTGATCTGTTGAGAGTCTTCTAGGATGGTACCATTGGTATTAGGGTGGGGATTGGTTGGATCAAAATAGAGATCAGGTTGAAATGGATGGCCATGGAAGGAGGGTGTAGCCTGGCTAAGAGTGTAGATTGCGCCCCTGGAGCTGGTTGCCAGTCTTGGGGGGGTTAGGATGGTGGGTCCAGAGATTTCAGAGTCAAGGTTGTACCATTTATTGTTGTAGTATTTGATAGTGATTGCATGACCATAGCCATTGGACCAGTAGTGCAGTATGAATTTGGTGGCTATTGTTGGGAATTCTGCTAAGGATTTGTTGTTTGGTGCTACCAAGTTGGATGCCTGTTTCATAGTTTTCTTCAGTGTTAGGAGATGAGGTGTGTAGTGGTGTGTATGGGTGGTTCCTGTGGCTGACCAGGTATCCAGTGCCAGTCTGCTTGGTGAAGGTGTAGTAGTCAATAAGGGCATTATTATAGTTTCCAGAGGGGTTGAGAAAATATGATCCCATAACCTTCCAGTGATTATCAGTGGCTCTAGTGACTTGAGTGTGGAGTTTGTTAGCAAAGTCTAGGACTAGATTGATATCCATGGCTTTGTATCCAAGGTAGGCATTGATGGAGTGAATTTGGCAGTGAGAGGCTGTTGGGCTTCCCAGTATGGGGGCAGACTCAGACTTACTTTGTAGGCGTCTGCTTCCTCTGGGTCTACCTCCTCTGAGTGTGGGGGGTGTAGGAGGAGTGGAGAGGGGGCAGCTGTAGGGGTACTTACTGCTGTGAGCATCCTCCTGAGTATCTGAGCTGTCTATGGGTAGAGTGAGAGCAGGAGAGATAGGGGAGGGAAGAGTGCAGGCAAGGTTTAATCTGTTACAGGTTGTAATCTCAGCACAGGAGTGGCAGGCTGTGCCTTTGGTCTGGCAGGGGGTTCACATATATAAGGAGATAGTGTCCAGAGGGGCTCATATCCATGTCTATTTTTTCTATTTTTGTTTGCTCTTGCTATGGATGTTTCCACTGGGACAGTGGGTAGTGCTGATAAGAGAGAAGAGCAGGAGGAGCAGTGCTGTTATCCAGAGGTCCAGGGGGGTTGCTACTTCCTGTGTCCCTTGAAGGTGTTGGCTTTGGGTAAGCCTTGTTGGCTGTGGTGGCTGGCAACCTGTGGAGTGGTGAGTGTTTTGATGTTGTTGGTTTTTGGTGGCAGGGATGCAGGTGTAGAAGGTACTATAGGGTTTGGTTTGATTGGGGTTTACCTTGAGAGCAGCTGTTTGGAGGAAGCTGCTCCAGTCATTTCCCAGTTCAGGGTCTGCTGGGGTGTTGCAGTGCTCACTGGTGATGGCACCTGCTCCAAAGATGTCATCATCATCAGCGGCTTCATAGGGTGCAGGTGGCCAAGCTGCAGGTGGATCAGGGGTTTCATGGTTGAGGAGCATGTCAACAATGGCCTTCTGGTAGGTGGTGACATGGTATTCGGGGGGGTGTCCAATCCAGGGAGGGTCTTGAGAGCCTTCCATTGGTCCAGGTCACCCTTGGTGTGGGGGTCAAGGGGGCCTTTTCCCTTGGCGGAATTCTTGGAGATCTCTCTCCTGATCATCCAAGTGGCCCAGGCAGTTCCAGATCTTGCCTGGCTTGCCCTTGGTCATGGCAGGGTCGTAGTCAGGGAGGAAGGAGGGCCTGAGGGTGTAGGTAGAGCCACCAGAATGGAGGATGCCTCTGGTGGAGAGGAGGTTATCAGGACTGTAGCTCTGTTTAAGAGCATGAGGTGGATGCCTCGGTTGGCTTGTGTTGGACCTGGTGATAGGATCATGTAAGTAGAGAGGGATGCCCTCCCTGGTGACAAGGGAGTTGTTAATGTGAGCAGCGGTTGTGACATAATCGCTGCAGATCTTTTCCCTGGAGATGATGTCCCACAGGTCTGGTGAGTGTAGGTCCTCATCAAGGCCCTCCAGCTCCTTGGGGAACATCCTCCTCAGAGTAGCGAGGTAGTGCCTGTTGGATTCCATGATGACTTGGTGCAGTCCAAGGCGGTCTTCAAGGTTGACGATCTGGTCAGTCTTCAAGATCACTGGGCACTGGTAGGCATCTGAGGGGATGTTGGAGGGGCTGATGAAGAGGCTGTAGTGGTCAGTCCTCCTGATGTGGAGGGGGAGCAGGGACTCAATGGACTCCTTGATTGCGGGAGTGGCGCACATGGCGCTGGTGACAGTCCTCTTGTCGCGAGTGGTCTCTACCAGCATGAAGTTGAGTGAGTTATGCACTGTCATGGTGTCGTCGTGGTCTTCTTTGTTAATCAAGGCGAGCTGGAGGATGACCTCGAGCTTCACAAGCCAGTTGGGTTTGTCTTCTGCTTCGATGTTCCTCCAGTCGGAGTGCATGCAAGCTTCAGAGGCTCGGCGACCTCCTCGATGTCGTGGAAGTCGAGGTGGTCAGGAGGGGATAAGTCACTGGGACAGAGAAGCTGAGGGGAGGTGATGGTGAGGTGAGTTTCCTGGGGGGTCCTGCGACTTCCGCATCATCTGCGGCGTTGGTCTTCTGCCCCTTGGCCTTCTTGGTGGGAGGGGCATGGTCATGGCCAGGGGCATCAGGGTTGGAGAAGGGTGTGGGGAGGGTCAGTGACATCTGTGCCCTGTGCTTCTGTCATATGCTCATCTCCCCCTTCAGCTAGGGGGTCTGGAGGTGCCCCTGGGGCTGGTGGGTGTGCAGGGTTGGTTGTTTCTGCCAGGGGGATAGTGGGGAATGGGTACAAGTGTTGTGGCAGTAGGTGCAGTGGGTTGCTCTGAGAGGACACTTCCACTGGGAGTATGGGTGGGGATCCTGGTCTGCTGACAAACATCAATGATCTGCCAGGCAGGGTTTCTGGTGGACCTGCCCAGGGAGGTAAGTCTAGTGATGGTGTTGGCTCTAGAGATGGTGCCCTTGGGATAGAGGCTCTCACTGTCTTCAATATTGACTAAGATTTTGCAGGGGATGAGGTGGTTGGTGTTTACTAGAGGGGTGAGAGTGGGTACCCCTGTCTCAAGGTTTCTGCTTTTGGCTAGGACTGCAAAGTTGCAGAGGTGTTTGATAGTCAGGAGGGGGAGTTTGTGCAGGTGAGTGGCATGAATGTGGACTGTTACTTTCCACTCTACGGGTGTAGTAGGGGTGCTGCAGACTTGGTCGACATGCTTCTCACTGATGTCGCCAGCCAGTATGCCAGGGGGCATCTGGCGGAATGCTGCGTTGACATGCCTAGCAACTGAGTCAGGGGTGGTGCAAGCCAAGGCATTGTCAGGGAAGAAGCCGGGTCTGGGCCTGTTGGTAAGCCTCATGCTGGTGGTGTTGCCAACAATGCCTCCCAGCACCACCTTGATAATCTTGGCATCTTGGGGAATGCCGTGGATGGGGTAAGTCACAACTGTTTGGTCGCTCAGCTCGGCCGCGAAGGGGTCGATGTTATGGAAGACTGATTCGTCGTTGGGTGACGGAGGGTGGATGGTTGCGTTAATTTCCTCGTGGGTCTCATAGACTCGGATGGCTCGCTGTAGGTGAGTATCCAGGAAGACGTGGCGTTGCGCGGTGAATCCTCGGGGGGGTAGAGGACGTCCCCTCTGGATTCGAGCACAGGCTTGGTGCCACTGAGACCTGTCGAGGAGATATTGTTATTTGCGAGGTTCGGATAGCTGCCGTCAGGCTTATGCTTTCCATTTTGGGGGCTGCCGTCAGGCTTTTGCCCCCCATTGAATCTGCAGGATTCAATAGGACTCTCACCTTCGCCACGATGGACGGTATTATCCCAGTAAGGGTGGATTTGGGGGAGATGTTGGTTTGGATGGAATGTGTTGTTGCGGAGCAGGGAGACGCAGCAATGGTCGAAGGAGGTTGAGGGTCGGTGCGTGAGTACAGGTCGTTACTGGGGAGGCACGACTCGTAGTTCTCACCTGTGAGGAGCTTAGATTGGACGGGGCCATATCGGAGCATTGTATCGTTGGAGGGTTGTGGGGCTTGAGAGTTGCAAGTGTTGTGGTGTTGGAAGGCTGTGCTTGTTAGGAGGATAAGAAGGACGACGATGTGGATCGTCGCGTTGGAGATGGTATCTTTTCCATAGTAGGGTTTGGTGGTGATTTTTGATTGTTTGATGCTGGAAGTGGAGATGATATTTTTTTTGATGGTGGTCAGGATTCGTCGGAGGGTGGTGACGATCATCGTGGGATTTGGTATGCAGGTGCCCCATCCTGGAATATCTGTATAGCAGGTTGTTCCAGGATCGCTTCGCGACAGCGTGTCCGCTCGAAACGTGGTGTTGTTCTTCTTGTTTGGTGTAGATTTGGTAATCCGCCCGGTACGGGGATTTGGTGGTAGAATTTGGTTGGGTGATGCTGGCAGAGGCGTTGGGCGCTTTGATATTCCCTACCTTTTTCCATGGGTTTTGCTGCGCTCTGGTGCTTCCAGACCGCTGCTTCCCTGGATTCGAACTGCTCGCTCGCCGACAGTTGAGATGGATCACTTTGGAGGAGGTGGAGGTGGGGAGCGGTGGATCTGAGATGGGGGCACATTGCTCATTTCCCTCGCGGGTGTGATCGTTACAAAGCCTAGCTTCGCGGCATTCCGAATCCAGTTTCCGCTAATGCGGAGGGGAAGTAGCGCCTACGAAATCTGCTCTCGATGTTTTGTCAGTCCAAACTTGATATATGTATCTTTTTTGACGCACCAATCTATACACGGAGACGAGAATAGCATTACAAGGACAGGCGGACGCCAAAGGACACCAGCGGTGGGAGAGGCGGATGCCTGTAACCTGACTAGAACCTAAGCCAGGGATCTTAAGCCGGGCACCGGCTATACAGAGCGTGTCAGTGAGAGACCGGTGACGCAGCCAACAGGAAGCTGTCACTGAGTCATAAAGGATGACACAGTACTGGCAGAGCCGATAGTTCTAAGGAAGTACATAAGTGGTCACCAAGTCATAAAACGCGTGAGAGCACCGTAATTCATGCTGACACTTCCCAAGGCCTCAATGGTTTGATCCCAGACTGTGCATGTGGTTAAATAATAATTATTCTGGGCTATGGCCAAGAAGAAAAGAGAGGAGAAAGAGTCTGGAAAGAATTTGACACCGTCGAATGACAGGATTATTTAGCGTGGGTTACATTCCTGCTGGGCAGGCACATGGACATAATATTGGGTTATGACTTCCCAAGGCCTCAATGGTTTGACCTCAGACTGTGCATGTGGTTAAATAATAATTATTATGAGCTATGGACAAGAGTGCGGAGGTGCCCGGTATTGTTCAAACCCAGGACACTGGGGGTCAGAGGGGGCGAAAGCGAAAAGAATAGAGAAAGAGTTTGGATAGAGTCCGACGCAGTAGGATGATAGGATTACCGTGCCCCCCCCCCCCCCCCCCCCCCGCCACCCAACCCTCCTGCGTCCAGAGCTGCAACTTATATCGGGCTATTCAAATTGTCGCGGCAAAACCCTAATTGAATATGGTCCAGCAGGTAGCATGGTTAAAGACAGCGGCTCTGTGCAGGAGTACAGCAGTAGTGGTTGGTTCAGTGATGCGAAGCATTGTTAGAAGGCGCACGCAATCGTCTGCCATTTCGCAGAAGAGTGGTGCCTGGAAATTGAAGACGAGGAGGGTTGGGGGGGGGGGGGGGGGGGGGGGGGGGTGTTTGTGTGTGGTGGGGGGGGTGGGGGGGGGGGGGGGGGGGGGGGGGGGGGGGGGGGATGGGGGGCGG
>JACBWV010000660.1:4728405-4744538 GCA_013435795.1 Chlamydomonas sp. ICE-L | reverse complement strand
GCCCGAGGGGACCGGAGCGGGGAGGGGTGGCGGGCGGTCGTAGATCGGCATAGAGCGCGGCAGACGGTCACAAGGGGTGGGGTGGGGTGCGCGCCCTGGTGATCTGCAGTACCCGGCTGGAGCGACCCGCTTGCAATAGAGGGGGTGGTGAGGTAAGAGTCCTCATAATTTGGGGGCGTCTGGCCCTAAGCAAACCTGTGGGAATACTGTCGGATTGTCTGCCCTCGGTGGTGGTGTCCTACTTATGTCTCCTTTGATTCCGCCTCTAACGCCAGGCAGGAGCTTATGTGCCGTGTCAACTGGGGTGGTGGGTGATGTTTGTCGTGGGTTGGTATCTCTCCCCACCCCTCTTCTATTGCAAAGTTGCACACATTCAAACTGAATCCTCCGGGTCGTTGGTTTTGTCGGAGACCCACCTCCCCCTGGGGTGAAAGCCGTTTCACAACTAAAAAACAAATCCACACCTACTCATTACTTGCCAACCCTTTCACAATTCAAAACGTGCCCCCCGTTTTGAAAGCCGTCGTCCACAATGGGGGTGGACAACCCTCCACCACTCCGCCAGCCGCCTTCACCCACAAACCCATTTATGCACCTGGAGGAAATGTCTTGCCTTCACCGGCCGCCAATCACATCCTCACCCCCATCATACAAGGGAAAGGAACAGCTCAATACCATCCCTACTCGTGATTTTGGGGCCATTCTTTCATACAAGTCCACTCCCCCGTTTTAAATAAGCCGTCAACACGGGGCAAAGACAAACCTCGCATCCCCACTCCGCCAGCCGCCTTCACCCACAAACCCTAGGGCTCCATGTATGCACCTGGAGGGAATGTCTTGCCTTCGCAGCGCTCAATCATGTCCTCCCCATCATAAGAGAGCAAGGGAGACACCTCAATGCCTCCCTCGCCCTCGACTTCTCCACCAGCCGCCGTCACCCACTCTCCCCCTGTAGCCAATATGGCGGCCCTAGCTGTCTCTGGTGAATCAGTTGCTGAGCCTACGCATTTGTGGGGATGTGAGTCGGTGTGGGTGTGGGTGGTGTGGGTGTATATGTGTACGTGTGCGGTTTGTGTGTGTTGGCGTGTGTGGTAGGTGTGTGTGCGGAGTGTGTAGAAATGTGAGTGTGTGGAGGTGTTGTGGCACGCGTGTGCTCCATCCCCACCACCCCACTGACAGTGCATACTGGATGTGTTCGGTTGATCTACTCCTCATACAACCCCCTTCCCCACTGCCGATGGCCCCTCCCCCCCCCCCCCCCCCCCCCCCCCCTTTCCCCTCTTTTTCCCCTCCCCCCACAGGTACACATTCGTGACCGGTGCAAACTGATGATCTCGTTCGAACTCCATCATCCCCATTCCCCACTGCAAATCGCCCTGACCCCCCCCCACCCCCGCCCCCCCCCCCCCCTTCCCCTCTTCTTCCACTTCCCCCCAAGGCCCTGCGCCCCTACCCCGCCCATCCCCCCACCCCCTGGTGCATTCTTGACCGGTGCAAACTGATGAGCACGGTCTACTCCATCAGTAGGAAACTGTTTGGCAGTTTAATGGAGTCGAAGATGAATAATCTCAAGTTTTGGATGCGGCCACAGGTCCATCCTTAGAGATGAGCTTCTTTCGAGCTATGTGGTAGGGGGCGCAGCCTTCCTGTAGGTGTGTGACCACCTGTTTTTATGGAGAGGGCCTAGGGGGTATGGAGTGCATTGTCTGTTGTGTGTGTGGTTGTGAGAGAGCGAGAGGCGAGAGAGAGTAGAGAGCGAGAGAGGAGGAAGGAGACGTATCTCTTTCTTGCGAGCGAAGTGTTAGGGGGCGCAGCCATCCTGTAGGTGTGTGACCACCTGTTGAGGGAGATGGGGGAGGGGGTATGGAGTGCATGTGTGTATGCATGTGTATGTATGTGTGTGAAGAGTTTGTGTGTGTGTGGTGGGTTTTTTAGTGAGATGAAGAGAGAGAGATAGAGAGATAGAGAGAAGAGATAGAGAAGAGAGAGATATCTCTTTCTTGCGAGCGAAGTGGTAGGGGTCGCAGCCATCCTGTAGGTGTGTGACCACCTGTTGAGGGAGAGGGGGGAGGGGGTATGGGGTGCAGGTTGTATGCATGTTGTATGTTGTGTGTTAATTTGTTGGGTGTGTGTGTGGGGGAGGGGGGGGGGGTGGGTGTGTGTGTTAAGGAGAGAAGAGAGAGAGAAGAGAGAAGAGAGAGTGAGCAGAGAGATAGTAGTCGCTTTCTTGCCGCAAAGGGTGGGGTCTCAGGCCATCCTGTAGTTGTGTTACCACCTGTTGACGGCGAGAGGGGGGGAGGTGGTAGTGGGAGTCACGTCTGAGTATGCATGGGTACCCGTCCTGTGTGTGCTCGTGTGTTAGGTGGTTCTGAGTTGGTGTGATGCGCGCGCCGCGAGCTTGAGCGAGAGAGCGCGCGCCGCGAGCGACTCGGCGCGCGCGCGCGAGAGAGAGAAGAGAGTAGAGAGAGAGATAGTCTCTTTCTTGCGACGAGTGGTACGGGGCCAGCCATCCCTGTAGGTGTGTGACACCTGTTGAGGAGAGGGGTGAGGGGGTATGGAGTGCATGTGTGTATGCTTTGATATGGTAGTGTGCGAAGTTTGTTGTGGTGTGTGGGTGTGGTGTAAGAGAGAGAGAGAGAGAGAGATAGAGAGAGAGGTTCTGCAGTCTGTTTTGCACCTATGTCGTAGGGGCGCAGCCCTCCTGGAGGTTGGTGACCACCTGTAGAGGGGAAGGGGGAAGGATGGGGGTCGGGCGCGCTGTTTTTGTGTGGATGCCACCTCACCACCCCCCGCCTCCACCAAACTACACACCACAGAACCGCTGCATTCGCTCCCAACCCGGCACCTTTCGCACCAAGATTGTAGTTAAGTATGCATGAGAGGGTGCTCTTATCCTACCCCCCCCCTCCCCCCCCCCTCCCCCACCCCCACCGACACACACCACACTCACACACCACAAGAGGAGGACACACACACCTACACACCCACACACAAACCTCCTCACAACAACCCCCACCACACCAGCAGCCTCACCCTCGTATCTACCTCCCTACCTCCCCCCCCCACCCAACCCCCCCCACCCACCCAACCACCTCACACCACCCAACACCCACCCCACCCTCACCCACCAACCTCACTACAACAAACATACAAACGACCGCGGGCCAACCACTGCAACCACATCCCAACCCAGCGCTGATCCTTCGCAAACCAGAACTGTGTGAGTAATGCTCGATAGTGCTCTTATCTAATCTCCCCCCCCCCCCCCCCCCCCACACTACACCACACCACACACACACACCCACTCACTCCTCACCCAACAACCCCCCATACAACACTACAACCGCGGCCAACACGTTCAAGCACACCCTATCCATGCCCTTTCACACCAAGCTTGGGAAATAAATCATGCAGATGTGCTTGTATCTAAACCCCCCCTACCCCCCCCCCCCCCCCCCCCCCACCCCCCACACACACACTCACACAAACAGCGCCACCACAACTCACTCCTCACCCAACAACCCCACTACAAAAAAACCACCGCTGCCACTACGTGCCAACACATCCCACCCAGCCCCCTTCACAACAGCTGTGGGTGAATAAATCACTCAGATTTGCTTCGTATCTCACCTCCCCCCCCTCCATCTAACCACCCAAACCTCTACCCCCCCCCCCCCCCACCACCACCACCAACCACCACCACCACCACCACCACACACACACACACGACCACTCCTCACCCAACCACCCCACGACAAAAACCCGCAGCCAACTACGCGTCAAGCACATCCCAATCAAGCGCACCTGTCCCAACCTATCTTGGTGAGTAATCATGCAGATGGTGCTCGATATACCTCCCATCTACCTTCCCCCCCCCCCCCCCCCACACACACACACACACAGACACACCACATGCACTCCTCCCCAACAACCCCACTACCCCCTCGGGCCACTACGTGCAGCAAGCACATCCCACCAGCGCGCCCGTCACAAACCAACTGGTAAGGAAATCACGCAATGTTTTGTATCTACCCCCCGCCCCCCCCCCACTCCCCCCCCCACCACACACACACCACACGCCTCCGCACCCCAACAACCCCACTAAACAATACACCGCGGCCCACTACTCGCAACACATCCCATCAGCGCACCTTTCACACCAAGCTGTTGTGCAAAGTTGAAATGCAGATGGTGCTCGTACGACCCCCGCCCCCGCCCCGCCCCCGCGCCCCCACACACAACACACAACACCACACACACACACACCACAACACACTCTCACACCACCAACTCCCCTCACCGACAAACAACCACACTACACCGCGGCAACTACGTGCAAGCACATCCCAACCCAGCGCCCCTTTCGCAACCAAGCTGTGGTGAAGTAAATCATGCAGATGTTGCTCGTTATCTACCCCCCCCCCCCCCCCCCCACACACACACACCCCCCCCCACACACACACACACCACACGCACTCCTCACCCAACAACCCCACTACACCGCGGCCAACTACGTGCAAGCACATCCCAACCCAGCGCCCCTTTCACAACCAAGCTGTGGTGAAGTAAATCATGCAGATGTTGCTCGTATCTACCCCCCCCCCCCCCCCCCCCCCCCCCCCACACACCCACCCACCCACCGCACACACTTCCTCACCCAAACAACCCCATTACACCGGAGTCAACCACATCCAAACCCAGCGCACCTTCCGCAACCAAGCTGCAGTGAAGTAATGCATGCAGATGTTGCTCCAGTTGAAGTACAACGTACCGCTGGAGGGGTCGACGGCCGAAGCCTTGGCTGGGTCCAGTTCAGAGTACTCCACCACTGACAGCCTGTCATCACGTGAGGCAAACACACCAACACGTTCTTCAGGGCTTGCCTTAGCCACGGTCCTTGCACCTACCTCGGCACCCTGCACCCAGGTTTGTGTATTTTGCCTGTTCTGTTTTGTTGTTGTGGGTGTTGTGGTGTGTTGTGTGGTGGAGTGGTGTGGTATGTGGTGTAGTGTGAGAGGCCACGGTCCTTGCACCTACCTCGGCACCCTACACCCAGGTTTGCGTATTGTTTGCCCGTTTTGTTCTTTTGTTGAGGGTGTGGTGTGGTGTGATGTGTATGGTGGTGTGTGGTGCACAAACACATACACAAGCACAAATATATAAACACACCTACACATGCAAACACATATACACACACATGCAAATGCACACGCACCTACACATGCACACACATATACACATGCACACACATATACACATGCACAAACATATACACACACATGCACACACATATACACATGCACAAGCATATACACACACATGCACACACATATACACATGCACAAACATATACACACACATGCACGCACATATACACACACCCTTACACATGCACACACATATACACACACATGTGCATGCACACACATGAACATGCACACACATATACACATGCACACAAATACACCATCATACACACACATACACAAACACATACACATGCACACACATACACGCACATACACCTGCACACACACACATACACATACAAACATACACATGCACACACACAAACACTTACACATGCAAACACATACACATGCACACACACAAACACATGCACATACACATGGAAACACATATACACACACATACAAATGCCCACACATATAAACACACACATTTACCTGCACACACATACACATAAACACACATACACATGCACACATCTATACACACACAAACACCGGCACACACATTTACACATGAACACACATTAACACATGCACACATACATATACACACATACACAAACACATACAAATGCACACACATGCACAAACATATACACACAAACACACATATACACAGATGCACATGCGCACGCATATACACACATACACATGCACACACACATGCACATGCACACACATATACGCATGCACACATATACAGACACACACACATACGCATGCAGACGCATACACATATAAACACATGAACACAAATACGCATACAAAAAGACAGATGCACATTCACATACAAAAAACACAGATGCACACACATACACATACCCATCTACACATGCACACACACCCGCACATGCACACACAAACACACATACACAAATTCACACACACATGCACAAACATACACACACAAACGCATACACACACAAGCACACATGCATGCATACCCATACACACACAAGCACACATGCATGCATTCCCACACACACAAACATACAGACAAAGATACACCTGCATACACACATCCACAAACCCACGCATCCACACACACACAAACGAACACATACAGACACAAGACACACATGCATACACACGCATACACACATATCCACACGCATGCACACACATACGCATACACACATATTCACACGCATGCACACACATACGCGTACACACACAAACACAAACATGCACACACATACGCATAAACACATACACCTGATCCACAAACAAACAAATACTCATACGCATCTACACAAACACGCACATACGCATACACACATGCACACACACATACACATATACATACACACATACGCACACACAAACACACACATGCAGACAGACATGCAGACAGACAGACAGACACGCATGCATACACAAATACGCATAAAAACATCCTCATCCGCATATACACATACACATATGCATACACACATACTCATACACAAACAAATACATGCACACATACACATACATACACACAAACACACACATACAGACACATGCACATATGTATACACACATACTTAAACACAAACACACACACATACTCACATACGCATACAAACACATCCTCACACGCATATACACAAACACGCACATACACACACATACAAACACATACATACATACACAAACACACATACAGACACATGCACACACATACACAAAAACAGACACATACAAATACACAAACACACGCATACACACATGCACACACAAATACAGACACATGCGCATACACATACAAAAACGCACATACACATACACAAACATGCACACGCATACACATGCACACATGCACACACCTACACATCTACATATATACACACACCTATACATACCCATACATAAACACACGCATACGCATACACACGCATACATAAACACACACATACACATATACACACACATACATAAACATACACATGCACACACCTACACATGTACATATACACATATACACACACCTATACATACCCATACATAAACACACGCATACACATACACACGCATACATAAACACAGACACATATTTGCATACACACATTCACGCACATACATAACAGACAGACACATCCGCATACACATTCAAAAACATAGCACACACATACACATACGCACACACATACGCCCACACATACACATACAGAAACACACACAGATACTTAAACACACACATACACATATAAACACACATACATAAACATACACATATAAACACACATACACAAGCACACACACATATAAACACACATACACATCATAAACACAAATACACACATACATAAATATACACATACATAAACACATATATACACACAAACACACACATACATAAACATACACATACATAAACACACACATACATAAACATACACATACATAAACACACATACATGAACATACACATTAAAATAACATATACACACACATACACAAACACATATACATAAACATACACATACATAAACACACATACATAAACATACACATACATAAACACACATACATGAACATACACATCCACAAACACACATACACATACATATACACACACATACAGAAACACACATGCATAAACATACACATGCATGTCTGCCCACCTGAAGGTTGCAGTACCTGATACACACACACGCATACACTTTCACATACATAAACACAGACACATACGCATACACATACACAAACACACACATATACATACATAAACACAGACACTTACACATACCCATACACAAACACACACATATACATACATAAACACAGACACTTACCCATACCCATACACAAACACACACATATACATACATAAACATGCATGCATGCATTACATATACAAACACATACATGCACATAAACATACATGAACATACACATACATGTCTGCCCACCTGAATGTTGCAGTAACCGACAAACACAGGGTCGCTAAGCTTGGCCAGGATGTTGTCAACGCAGTAAACATCCAAGCACTGGATGCCTTCCCTCTCCTGCATCGGGAAAGTGGGTGGTAGGTGGTCCGCAGAATACATCCAAGCACTGGATGCCTTCCCTCTCCTGCATCGGGAAAGTGGTGTTAGTGTTGCATGTCACCAAGGTTGGGTGGCAGGACACATCCCAAGCACTGGATGCTTCCCCCACCCTCCCTCTCCTGCATCAGAAAGTGGGTTAGTATGTGGTTGGCAGAATTCATCCAGCACTCGGATTCCTTCCCTCTCCTCGCCATCGTGAAAAGTGGTAGTAGGGTGGTCGGCAATCATCCAAGCACTGGATGCCATTCCCTCTCTCCGCATCGGGAAATGGGGGTAGGTGGTTGCATGTCACCAAGGTGGGTGGCAGACACCTCCAAGCCCTGGATGCCTTCCCTCTCCTGCATACATGAAAGTGTATAGGTGGTGGCAGACACATCCAGCACTGAGCTTCCTCTCTCCTTCACTCGGGAAGTGGTGGTAGGTGTTTGGCAGTCCAACATGGTGGGTGGACAGGACACATCCAAGCACGTGGATACCTTCCCTCTCCTGCATCGGTAAAGTGGTGGTAGGTGGTTGGCAGGGACACTCCAGCACTGATGCTTCCCTCTCCTGCATCGGAATAGGTGTGTAGGTGGGTTGCATGTCAACAGGTGGTGGCAGGACACATTCCCAGCCTGAGGCCTTCCCCTCCCTGCATCGTAAGTGGGTTGTTAGGTGGTTGGCATGTTACAAGTGGGTGGCAGGACCATCGTATCCAGCCTGATGCGCCTTCCCTCTCCTGCATTGGGATTAGGTGGTAGTGTTGCATGTCCACAAGTTGGGTGCGGACACATCCAGCACTGAATGTCCTTCCCTCTCCTGCATTCGGAAAGTGGGTGGTAGGTGTTGGCTTCCAACAAAGGTGGTGGAGACCCCATCCAAGCACGAATGCCATTCCCTCTCCTCCTGCATCGGAAAGTGGGTGGTAGGGTGGTTGGCATTCAAACAAGGTGGGTGCAGACACATCCAAGCATTCTGCATCCTCCCTCTCCTGCATCGGGAAGTGGGCGGTAGGTGGGTTGGCATGTCAACAAGGTGGGTGGCAGGACACATCCAAGCACTGGATGCCTTCCCTCTCCTGCATCGGGAAAGTGGGTGGTAGGTGGTTGGCATGTCAACAGGTGGGTGGCAGGACACATCCAAGCACTGGATGCCTTCCCTCTCCTGCATCGGGAAAGTGGGTGGTAGGTGGTTGGCATGTCAACAAGGTGGGTGGCAGGACACATCCAAGCACTGGATGCCTTCCCTCTCCTGCATCGGGAAAGTGGGTGGTAGGTGGTTGGCATGTCAACAAGGTGGGTGGCAGGACACATCCAAGCACTGAATGCCTTCCCTCTCCTGCATCGGGAAAGTGGGTGGTAGGTGGTTGGCATGTCAACAAGTGGGTGCAGGACCATCCAGCACTGAATCCTTCCTCTCCTGCACGGGAAGTGGGTGGTATGTGGTTTTTCAATGTCAACAAGGTGGGTGGCAGGACACATCCAAGCACTGGATGCCTTCCCTCTCCTGCATCGGGAAAGTGGGTGTATGTTTTGGCATTCAACATCGTTGGGTGGGCAGGACACATCCAAGCACTGAATGCCTTCCCTCTCCTGCATCGGTAAAGTGGGTGGTAGGTGAATTGTCGAATAATCCAACACTGAATGCCTTCCCCTCCTTCTCAGAAAGTGGGTGGTAGTGGTGGCCTGTCAACAAGTGGTTGGCAGGACACACCCACCTGGATCCTTTCCCTCTCCTGCATCGGGAAAGTGTGGTAGTTGGTGGCATTAAAGGTTGGGGGAGGACACAATCCAAGCACTGGATGCTTCCCTCTCCTGCATTCGGGAAAAGTTGGTGGTAGGTGGTTGGCATGTCAACAAGTGGGTGCAGCCACTCCAGAGCACTGGAATGCTTCCTCTCCTGCATCGGGAAAGTGGGGTAGTTGTTTGGATGTAAAAGGTGGGTGGCAGGACACCTCACGACTGGATATCCCTCTCCTGCATTGGGAAAGTGGGTGGTAGGTGGTTGGCATGTCAACAAGGTGGGTGGCAGGACACATCCAAGCACTGGATGCCTCCTCTCTGCATCGGGAACGTGGGTGGTAGGGTTGGCTGTCAAACAAGGGGGTGGCGGACACATTCCAAGCAGGATGCCTTCCCTCTCCTGCATCGGGGCATTTGGGGGTAAGTGGTTGGCATGTCAACAGGTAGGTGCGGACACAATCCCGCCACTGTGCCTTCATCTCCTGCCTGGTAAAGTGGGTGGTAGTGTTGGCTGTTCAAACCTAGGTGGGTTGGCAGTGCACATCCAAGCAATGGATGCTTCCCTCTCACTGCATCGGGAAAGTGGGTGGGGTCGGGTGGTGGCATTGTCCACAAGGTGGGGTGGCAGGACACATCCAAGCACTGATGCCTTTCCCTCTCTGCTCGGGGAAAGTGGGGGGTGGTCGGGGTGGCATGTTCAACAAGGTGGTGGCAGGACCATCAAGCACTGGATGCTTCCTCTCCTGCATCGGTTAAAGTGGGTGGTAGTTGGTTGGCATGCAAATCAGGTGGGTGGCAACTTTACATCCAAGCATGGATGCTTCCCCTCCTGCACGGGAAGTGGGTGGTAGGGGTTGGTCATGTCAAAAGGTGGTTGGGCCAGGACAAACCAAGCACCTGGATGCCTCTCCTCTCCTGCATCGGGGAAAGTGGTGGTAGGTGGTGGCATGCCACTATAGGTGTGGCCGGAACACACCAAAGACTGGATACCTTCCCTCTCCTGATCGGGCAGGAAAGTGGGGGTGGTAGGTGGTTTGGATGTCACACAAGGTGGGGGAGGAACAATCCAAGCAGGGATGCCTTCCCTCCTGCATCGGTAATAAAAGTGGGTGTTAGGTGTTGGCATGTCAACAAGGTGGTGGCGGACACATCCAAAGCAGGATGCCTTCCTCTCCTGCATCGGAAAGTGGTGGTAGGTGGTTGGCATGTCAAAACAAGCGTGTGTGGGGACACATCCAGCACTGGGCTGCCTTCCCTCCTGCATCGGTTACCAGTGGGTGGTATGGTGGTTGGCCTGCACCAAGGTGGGTGGCAGCAGGACACACTCCCAGCATGGATGCCCTTCCTTCCTGCATCGGTTAAAGTGGGTGGTTTGTGATTGCAGAATAACATCAAGCACCTGGATGCCTCCCCCCGCATGGGAAAGTGGGTGGTAGTGTTGGCATGTTCAACACGTGGTGCAGGGGAGGTGGAGGACACACCAAGCACTGGATGCCTTCCTCTCTGTCTGTACGTGTGTGGTAGGGTTGGCAGTCAACCCAGGTGGGTGGCAGGCAGGGACACTCACGCACTGGATTTGCCTTCCCTCTCTGATCGGGAAAGGGGTGGTTAGGGGTTTTGGCAGTCAACAGGTGGGGGTGGCAGGAAGGGAACACATCCAAGCACTGGATGCTTCCATCTCTGCCTCGGAAAGTGAATGGTAGGGGTGTTGCATGTCAACAAGGTGGGTGGGCAGGACAACATCAAGCACTGGATGTGTCCCTTCCTGCATCGGAACGTGGGTTGGTGGTAGGGGTTGCACGTCAACATACGGTGGGTGGCAGGACATAAAGCAGGACTTGGATTCCTTCCCGCTCTGAATCGGGAATGGTCGTAGGTGGTGGCATGTCAACATGTGGAGGTGGCAGGACACATCAAGCACTGAAATGCCTCCCTCCCTGCTATCGGAGAACAGGGGGTGGGTGGTTTTGATTGGCAGAATTACTCCAAGCACTGGATTGCTCCCCCTCTTCGAGATTGGGAAAGTCGGGTGTGGTATGGTAGGGGTGGCTGGCAACCAATGTGGTGGCAGGACACACAAGCAACTGGATGCCTCTCTCCTGCATCGGTTAAAGTGGGTGGGTAGTAGGGTGGTGGATGTTCAACGACGTTGGGTGGCAGGAACAGGGAACAATAGCATTGGAGCCTTCCTCCGATCGGAAAGTGTGTGGTAGTGGTTGGCATGTAACACTGGGAGGTGGCAGAGCAGGACAATCCAAGCACTGAATGCCTTCCCTCTCCTGCATCGGGAAAGTGGGTGGTAGGTGGTTGGCATGTCAACCAAGGTGGTTCGCAGGCCAGCACTCCAAGCACGGAATGGCCTCTCCTCTCTGGCTGGGTAAAGTGGTGTTAGTGTGGTGGCATGAACACGGTGGGTGGCATGGACACATCCAAGCACTGATGCCCCCTTTTTGCCTGTGAAAGAGTGGGGTGTTAGGTGTGGCATGTCACACGATGGGTGGCCGACACATCCAATCACTGGATGCCTTCCTCTCCTGCTCAGTACTGGGTGTAGGGGTTGCCATTGTCAACAGTGGTGCAGCCAGGGACACATCCCCGCCACGATGCCTTCCCTTCTCCTGATCGGAACGTGGGTGTTGTTTGAGTAAGTCAAGCAGGTGGGTCGTGAGTGGGTGGCAAGTGGTAAAGAAACCAAGTGGCGTGGATTGGCAGTGGGTGTAAGGGGTGCATGTCAACACGGTGGGTGGTATGTGGGTGGGAAGTCGAGCACTGGATGCTCTTGTTTTTCCCTGCAGGTGCAAGGGGGGCGGAGGGGTGGCGAGTGGGTGGCAGAGGGCGCATTAACACGGTGGGTGGGAGGTGGGTGGCAAGTAGAGCAAGTCAACAATGTGCGTGACGAGTAGAGCAGGTAAACATGTTGGGTGGCAAGTGGGTGGCAAGTGGGTGGTTAAGTGAGCAAGTCACGCCACGGCTGCCCTCCTCTCTCCTGCATTGGGCAAGTGGGTGGGAATGGCGAGTGGAGGCACGTGGGATGTGCGCGGGGATGGCATCATCATGGTCACAAATGTATTGTGTGTTAACGGGGTGGTAAGTGTTCAAGTCAAGCAATGTATGGCCCTTTTTCCCTCCTGTCATTGGGCAAGTGTTGGGCGTTGGTGTGACGGGGGGCAAGTAAGCAAAGTATAACAAGGTGGTGGCAGAGGTAGAGGGCGTTTTAAGCCTGTGGGGGTGGTGAGCGTGTGGCAAGGTTTGTAAAGCAAGTTCAGAGCACCGATGCCTCCTTCTCCGCATAGGCAAGTTGGGTCGGGAGGAGTGAGTTTACCAACAGTACATTACAGACACCATTCCATGTTAAAGTCTACTTGGACACCGCGAGGGGGGATGAGACTCGTGCTTAAAACCAAAAAGCACAGAAAAAGCACAACAAAGCAAAAAAAACCCCCGTAATCAGGTGTGGCGCGGAACATAACAACCAATCAAACCCTCGTTTTGGTGGCAGTATCTAAACCCCCTAGAGCCGGACCCAGATCTCAACCCCTTTACAGTGGCGGAGGAAGAAGCTAAATATGAGAAGTCACAAGAAGAAAAGAACAAAAACGGGATACATAAATTTTTGTGCCACTAAGCTAGTCCAGGGTTCTGTTTGCTTCTTCTACACGTCAGAAAGATTAGTCGGCTAGGGCTGATCAGGCATAGTTCTTAGGGCCATTCCATTCATAAAGGTTCTGAATGTGGAATCCGCAAGAATTCCACATTCCATACGGTTAAGTCGGTATCCTCATGGACATGCCTATAAATATCTGTAAACAGCTTCTGGTAACGGAGGCGAATATCATTATAAAAAGGGCACTCAAACATATGCATTTCATCCTCAGGTTTTTGGAACCCACACATTTGACAGTGTCTCATTGAACGAGGGATGTGTGCTCTATCCACCACACTCATTCTTTCTGTGTTCAGCCAATGGGAACCCATTCTAAACTGTGCTATAGAACGAATCTGATCCTGCTTATGTAAGGCAGATGTAAAGGGAATCAAGCCATTCCCATCATTGCTGTTGGCTGCGAACCATTTCTGGTATCGGAGGCGTTTAAAGCCAACCCTTCTCTCATCAGGGATGTCTCTGAATGCATTGGTGTCACTTGAGTACTTAAACCTCCATGACTCAAAAACTTCAGACATAATACCTTCGACATCGACAGCCTCCAAAATGTTGAGGTTTTTACTGGATCCTAGCTTGTGGAGAGCACAACGCAAGTCATGAACCCAGCCAGTGTTGGAATCAAAAGATTCCTCAAGAGCCATTCTAATGAGATCCTCAGGTTCTTTATCTATGGTCTTGTTCCAGAAGCGCAAAGCTTGTTTAAGCCAAGCAAAACACAACGGGCCAGCTCTTCCATGATAATATTAGATGTAGTAGATTGGCAAACACCCAACATTTGTTTAAGTATACCTCTATGCCGTTTCTCACAAGCATGGTCATTTGAGATAAGTGTGTTGTTCAGAATAGAAGGAGCCCACACCTCACAGCCAAAATTCAGGATAGGTTGTACAAGAGAATCAAACAGGTGGGTGAGAATATCAATATTGTATACCTCGTTAGTATGGCATCGCCTGCGGAGCATGTGGTGAGCCTTTTGGGCCTTAGCGAGCATCCTAGAAAAAACAGCTTTTGCACGATTGCTTGAGTCACCATCCACAAAGAGGGATCCCAGGAAGATAAAAGATAACTTTGTAGAAAGCTGTGCTCCATCATAGACAAATTTGTGATCAGGATCCATACCGGCCTCATCACAGAATTGCTTGTTGAAAACGACAATCTCAGTTTTCTTTATATTCACAGCCATCAGAGTAGCCTCGCAGAAATCTCTCAGGCAGTCAAGCATCGCTTGCATATCTGCCGGGGATTCTGCCATTATAGCTAGGTCATCAGCATAACGTAACAATTGCAGAATCTTTCCCCTAAGCTCAGCCCCTACATTTGGGAGCTTGGATTGGAGGAACGATTCAATTCTATCAATGAACAGACCGAATAGGAGTGGGGATAGGGGGTCTCCTTGTTTAACTCCTGCAAGGGATGGAAAGGAGGATCCAATGTCCCCATGTAGGCGAACTTGGAAACGACATGATTATACATGGACTTCAGAATACTAAGATAGGGGTCTTTGACCCCTAGCCTTGCTAAGCAATCCCATAGCAAGTCTCTGTTGACCCAATCATAAGCCTTCTTGAAATCGACAAAAGCCACAAAGAGTGGTTTTTCTTCTCTATATATTTATCTACAATATGGTTAAGAATGAATGATGCATCCGCAGTACCCCTACCACTTATAAATCCATATTGGCCAGCGGCTCTGAGGTTGAATTCTTCTGACCAATCATCTAGTCTACGTAGCATGCAAAGGGAGAAGATCTTTCCTATGGAGTTGCTCACCGCAAGACCTCGTAGTTGTCCTTGTCATAAACACTGCCTTTGGATTGGGTACGGGTACCAAGGCAGCTGCAGCCCATTGGCTAGGGTAAGAGGTCTTCCAGATGAGATTAAACAGGTTAGTCATAGCTTGTACAAATCGGGAGTTGGCCTCATGGGAAGCAAATCTGTACCATTCTGCAGGGATACCATCTACGCCGGGGGAGGAGTTTTTCCGTAGGGATTGGAGAACAGAAAACACCTCTTGGGTGGTAAAGTCTTGGACATAAACCACGTTGGTGCGGCCTCTATCTGAGGTCCATCAGCTTGAGGGACAAAGTCCCTAGCATCCAGACTTGGATCAATACCTACTTGCACATCAAAGAGGTCTGCAAAATAATCAGTCCAATCATGAATTGTGATATCTGCCGTAGTGGCCTTGTTAGGCTCACGCACGTCTTTCCAAAAACTTTTCGGATTATGCCGAAGATTCGTATGAAGTTTCTCCATGCGTGTTTCTAGCCACTTCCTCTTCTTTCTTCTGAGAATCCTCTTGTACTCCGATGTTAGTAGTTTAATAGTTTGATGCTTTTGGATTACTTGGAGCCCTATGAGGGTGCTGACATGCACACAGACATACAGACATTCTCTCCCAGGTGGCTCAATCATAATATCTGAGGGTGTCTCAGGTGACCCAATCATAATATTCTCTCTCAGGT
>JACBWV010000660.1:4703405-4725905 GCA_013435795.1 Chlamydomonas sp. ICE-L | reverse complement strand
CACACACACACACACAAACAAAAACAAACACACTTACAGACATCAATCACATCAAAACATACACACACTCGCGCACACACACACGCACACACACACTCACACACACACAACTCCAAACTACCATGTTGTCAAGGTAGCCAGTGTTGTGGAGAGACATGCACACACTGACACACAAACGCACACTCTTACTCACACACGCACACACATACAAACGCACACACTCACACAGAAACACACAAACTCTCTCTCTGTCTCTCTCTCTCTCTCTCTCTCTCTCTCTCTCTCTCTCTCTCTCTCTCTCTCTCTCTCTCTCTCTCTCTCTCTCTCTCTCACGCGCACACACACACATATACAGACAATTTCACACACAGCTCCAACCTACCATGTGGTCGAGGCAACCAGAGTTGAGGAGAGACATGTAAACACCGCCGTTGCCATCTGGAGCCTTCGCAACCTTCTCTGGAGTCTCCAGCACTATCTTGCCTTCATGGGATGGGTTTGTTTGGGGTTTTGGGGGTTATTTAGGTTTGCCTGGGGTTGTCTGGGAGCAGGCCATCTGGTGCCTTCATGGGATGGGTTTGTTTGAGTTTGTTTGGGGTGATTTGGGGTTGGTTGGGGTTGGTTAGGGTTGGTTACGGAGCAGGCCATCTGGTGCCTTCATGGGATGAGTTTGTTTGAGTTTGTTTGGGGGTGATTTGGGGTTGGTTGGGGTTGGTTGGGGTTGGTTAGGGTTGGTTAGGGAGCAGGCCATCTGGTGCCTTCATGGATGAGTTTGTTTGAGTTTGTTTGGGGGTGATTTGGGGTTGGTTGGGGTTGGTTGGGGTTGGTTACGGTTGGTTAGGGAGCAGGCCATCTGGTGCCTTCATGGGATGAGTTTGTTTGAGTTTGTTTGGGGGTGATTTGGGGTTGGTTGGGGTTGGTTGGGGTTGGTTAGGGTTGGATTGGGAGCAGGCCATCTGGTGCCTTCATGGGATGAGTTTGTTTGAGTTTGTTTAGGGGTGATTTGGGGTTGGTTGGGGTTGGTTGGGGTTGGTTAGGGTTGGATTGGGAGCAGGCCATCTGGTGCCTTCATGGGATGAGTTTGTTTGGGGGTGATTTGGGGTTGGTTAGGGTTAGTTAGGGAGCAGGCCATCTGGTGCCTTCATGGGAGGGGGTTGTTTGGATTTGTTTGGGTTTGTTTGGGTTTGTTTTGGGTTGTTTTGGGTTTGTCTGGGTTTGTTTGGGGGTGATTTGGGGTTGGTTAGGTGTTGGTTAGGGCGCATGCCATCAGGTGCCCGGGAGTCATCGCTGTTATCACTATACAAAAAAAGGTAATGATAACGCCTGGTGGGGCGTGGTGTTAAGGGAGCCTGTTGTACGCGGGTGGGGAGCGGTCTCCTACCTCAACTGGACAAGCTACCGTAGCGGTTGACGATGACTCGCAACACCAAGAGCGACCGAAGGGGGAGTCGAACCCCCGACTCTTCATCCTCAAGCGATTTGGTCTACCACTAGACCATTGTATACCACAGAAAGGGGCTATCACTATACCAAATAACAGGTATACTTTCATAGAGCAAGTCCCAGGCAGTGTTGCAAGCGACGCGGAAAATTGGGAGTGTTGACAACGGAATCGAGGGGACCGAAGCCAGTTAGTTACGAGACCGTTGGCTGTCGTGTCAGGCTTTTTCTCGGTCGCACGCAAGTCGGTCGCACAAACAAACAAACAAACAAATAAATAAATAAATAAACAAACAAATAAACAAACAAACAAAAGGACAACATGGTGACCCTAGGGGCTCCTGCCCCCCAGAAGGGGGGGCTCCGCCAAAAATGTAAATAGGATAGTAACACTGCCCCACCTTCTTCAGTAAATGGATATATCTAAAACAACACAATTAAATGAATATATATAAAACAACACAATTTAACATATGATTAACATATTTCATTGAAAAATGAATATATGAAGCACCACAATATACAATACAAACACTGCTCCACCTTCCTCAGTAAATGAACATATATAAAACAACACAATTTAACATATGTTTAACATATTTCACTGCCCCACCTTCTTCAGAAAATAAATATATATAAAACAACTCAATTAAATGAATATATATAAAACAACACAATTGAACACATGTTTAACATATTTAATTGACACATGAATATATGAAGCACCACAATATACAATACAAACACTGCTCCACCTTCCTCAGTAAATGAACATATAAAACAACACAATTTAACATATGTTTAACATGTTTCATTGACACATGAATATATAAAACAACACAATGTACAATACAAGCACTGCCACACCTTCAGAAAATGAATATATATAAAACAACACAATTGAACATATGTTTAACATATTTCATAGAAAAATGAATATATAAAACAACGCAGTATACAATACAAGCACTGCCCCACCTTCCTCAGAAAATGAACATATAAAACAACACAATTTAACATATGTTTAACATATTCTCATACAAAAATGAATATATAAAACAACACAGTATACAATACAAGCACTGCCCCACCTTCCTCAGAAAATGAACATATAAAACAACACAATTGAACATATGTATAACATATTCTCATACAAAAATGAACATATAAAACAACACAGTATACAATACAAGCACTGCCCCACCTTCCTCAGAAAATGAACATATAAAACAACACAATTTAACATATGTTTAACATATTTCATAGAAAAATGAATATATAAATCAACATAATGCACGATACAAACACTGCCCCACCCTCCTCAGTGAGGCATGGCAGGAAGCCTTGCTGGAAAAAAGTAATTTGGTCCTTTTTCAGACCCAAAGTACGAGTGCTCCTGGAAAGTGATGCACTGTGGTTGTGGGGGGCTGGGGGGTGGGGGGGGGCGGGGGGGGGAGGGGGGTGTGTGGGGGGGGGGGGGGGGGGGGGTGGGGGGATTTCTCCTCTGTTTGACCTATCTCCATCTGTTCCTCTGTTATTTAGACTTATCGTTGCCCTTTCTCCTTCTCCACGTCTTCATCTCTTTCCTCCTGGGAGTGTGCTTGGGGGGGGCCGTGTGGGGGGGGGTGGGTGGTGGGTGGGGTGGGGGTGGCGGGTGGGGGTAAGACTTTAAAGGTGGGATTGTGGGGCGTGGGTGCATGGGGGGGTGTTGGGGGGGGGGGGGGCGGGGGGCGGGGGGTGGGGGGGGGGGCGGGCAAGTCAGGGGGGGGCGGGGGGAGGGCAAGATGGAGGGCTGTGGGGGTGGGGGGGGGTGGGGTGTGTGTGGGTATGGGCTGTGCATGTGATGGTGTGGGGGTGTTGTATGTGGGTCTAGGTTATGGGGATGTGCATGGTGTGTGGGTGGGTGTTTGGGTGTTGTATGTGTGGGTGGGTGGGGGTTAGGGTGTTGGGGGCCAGGGTGCAGGGTGGGTGTGGGTGGGGTGTGGCGGGGTGGTGGGGGGGGGGTAGGGGGCGGGGGGGCAAGATTCAAATGGTTTGTGTGTAAGCGTGTGGTGAGTGGTGGTCGGTGGTGGGCGGGGGGCAAGATTTGGGGGGGCAAGATTTTAGTTCAGTTAGAATATGCTATGCAATGATATGAGCTGAGACCAGAGCAACAGTGCTGCTGGAAGTGATGCACCTGGTGGTGGTGGTGGTGGTGGGTGTATGAGTGCTTGGGAGTTGCGGGGTGTGTGAGAGAGACGATGGGAGTTGCGGTGGTGGGGTGGTGGGGGGGTGGGGTGGGGGGGGGGGGGGGAGGGGGCTACTCACTCCCCACCCCACCACCACCTTGTTCCTTCTCGCTCCAGCATGAGTGAAGGGGCTAGTCATGATATACCAGTGACCCCCATACACCCACCATCCCCCCCCTCCCCCCCACACACACCACCACACACACCCAACCCACCTCCTTGATTACTACTGTTTCGATATGAGCGAAGGGGCTCGTCATGAATACCAGTGACAGGTTTGTCTCCACCTTACCATCATCTCCATGTGGGACAGGCTTTGCAGCTTGGCTTGACCCGTCTCAGGCGTCAGCGGTGGAGCGGGAGGGGGTCGCGGGGGGGGGGGGGGGTGGGAAGGGGGGGAATTCGTGGCCGTGGGGGTGGGCTCGGGAGTTTGTCGGTGGGGCGGGTGTGATGGCGTTGTCGGTTCTGGTTGTGGGATCCCCTTTCTTATCTCCGGCGTTGTCCTCTGGGGGGAGGACGGTGGTTTTTATGTGGGCTTTTTTGGGTTGCGCGTCCTTGGGGGGAGCAAGATGGTGTTCTTCTCTCGGAGGGAAAGGTAACGGGGAGGGGAAGGGGGGGGTGGTGCGGAGGGGGGGGTCGCGGTGGGGAGGGCGTGTGATGGGTGGGGGTGGGGCGGGTTTGGTTTGAGGGGAGGGGGTAGGTGGGGAGTAGGTGGGGGTGTGAGGGGGGGGCGGGAGGGTGGGGTGGGAGCGGGGAGGGTGTAGAGGGGAGGTGAGGAGGAGGGCGGTGAGGGGGAGGGGGAGTCAGTGGGGGTGGAGTGGGGAAGGCTGATGAAGGGGAGGGGGAGGGTAAAGCGAGGGAGAGTGGGGCAGGGGGGGAGGGTGGGGGTGCGTCGCACGGTGAGGGGGAGGGGGGGTAGGCGGTGAGGAGGTGAGGCTGGTGGAGGGGGGGCATTGAGGGGGAGGGTGAGAGTGTGCGGCGGTTTGTGACGGCGTGAAGGGGTGGGGGTGGGGTGTGAGGGGACCCATGAGGGTGCGAGGTGAGCACTCGTCGGGGAAGGGGTGGTGTGAGGGGTGAGGGTTGAGGGGGAGGGGAGGGTGAGGGGGAGGGGTGAGGAGGAGGGGTGAGGGTGAGAGTTGGGGTGAGGGTAAGGGTTGGGGTGGGGTGAGGAGTGAGGGTTCGAGGGTTTTGAAGGTGTGGAGGGTGAGGGTTGATTGGGTTGGTGAGGGTGAAGGTGAAGGTTGGGGGAGGAGTTGGGATTGGGTTGCGGTTGAGGGGTGAAGGGGAAGGTTGGGTTTGAGGGGGGGGGGGGTCGGGGGGGAAGGGGGGGGGCCGTAGGGGAGGGAGGGGGTAGGGAGAGGGAGAGTGGGAGGGGGAGTGGTTCATTAGAGGGTGGATTGAGGGGGTCTGGGAGGGGGGGGGCGTGGGGATGAGAGGGGGGGTGAGGGTGGGGGTGAGGGGGGAGGGGGAGAGGGGGGTCCCTCTGAAAGGAGATGTGGTTGGTGGGGAGGGGGAGGGGTCGTGAGACAGGGAGTGGTTGGGGGGTGGGGGGGAGGGGGGAGGGTTTGAGGGGGAGATGTGGGGGTGAGCCTTGAGAATAGAGGGGGGGTGAGGGTGAGGGTGAGGGTGAGAGTGGGGGGGAGGGTGAGGGTAGGGTGAAGAGTGGGGGGGTAGGGGGAGGGGTGAGGGTGAGGGTGAGGGTGAGGGTGGGGGTTGGTAGGGTTGGGTGAGGGGTGAGGGTGTAGGATGGGGTGAGGGTTTGGAGGTTGGGGTTTGGGTGGAGGGTGAGGGTGATGGGTGAGGATGAGGGTTGGGGTTGGGGTTGGGGTTGGGTGAGGGTGAAGGTGAAGGTTGGGGGTGTGAAGGTTGGGGTTGGGGTTGGGTTGAGGGTTGAAGGTGAAGGTTGGGGTGAGGGTTGGGGTTGGGGTGAGGGTGAGGGTGAGGGTTGGGGTGAGGGTGAGGGTGAGGGTGAGGGTTGGGGTTGGGGTAGGTGTGTTCAAAAGTATCAGTCGCTTCCGAAATAAAGTAACCTATGGAGCCTGTCTACATATTTCGTCACCCACACTGTGCCATTCTGGGAGTTTGGGGTCCAAACTTACAGCGCTAGGTAAAAACCTTTCTCTATAACCGTGCCAAGTCAGTGTGACGTTTTCCCGGGTGATATATTGCGAGGCTCCAAACCTATTATCACACTTTAGCGCTTTCCGGACCTCCGCAGCGTGTTTGGGCATGGAGGGATACAGATGTTTCTCAAATGGTGGGTATACTATACTCATCTTGCATGCACATGTGGCACCCAATAAAATTTGAACTGACTATTGAGGATGGAGCTCCATGCAATGGGTAATGGTGCTCATATAGGGGCCCCTCACATGCTGGGGGGCCATACCAATTTTAGGTAATGTTGTGTGCCCAAGACACATCACCAGAATTCAGAGTAGCACCACCATGCTTACCCCAGTATGACCCCCCAAAGACACTATGGAGGCAACAATCA
The DNA here is from genome assembly GCA_013435795.1 of Chlamydomonas sp. ICE-L. Lineage (NCBI taxonomy): Eukaryota > Viridiplantae > Chlorophyta > Chlorophyceae > Chlamydomonadales > Chlamydomonadaceae > Chlamydomonas > Chlamydomonas sp. ICE-L. The sequence continues at coordinate 4,719,740 of JACBWV010000660.1, read as the reverse complement.
TTTGGGGGCTGCTGTTGCCTTGTTAATATAGGGTACTTCTGACAGCCCAAAACACGCCGTGTTAATTTGACACTCAAAGAGGGGGAAAAATGGAGGAAAATGGTTACAGATCCCTAGTCATTGCTCACAAACACATGATGACACATGCATACGTCATAAGATCACGCCCATCATTTGGTTATATCCATAAGGTCACCAAGTGGTTTAGGAGGGTGGTTGACATGTGGCAAATTCTAAAAGATGCACTAATACTTTGAACAGCCGAGCGGTGGAGGGTGAGGTGCGGTGGAGGGGGAGGGGGGGGGGGAGTGGGGAGGGGGAGGGTGGGGGAGCGGGGTTGGGGGGGAGGGGAGGGTTGATGGGGGAGGGCGTTGAGGGTTGAGGTGGGGGGTCGAGGTTGAGGGTGGAGGGTGAGGGTTGTGGGGCGGGGCTGAGGGTGAGGGTGGAGGGGGGAGGGTGAGCGTGGGGGGTGGGGTAGGGGGAGGGTGAGGGGGAGGAGTGAGGTGTGAGGGTGAGGGTGGGGATGAGGGTGAGGGTGAGGGGGAGGATGAGGGTGAGGGTGAGGGTTGAGGTCTGAGGGTGAGCGGTTCTTTGAGGGTGGGGATGAGGGTGGGGGTGAGGGTTGGGTATGCGGGTGGGGATGAGGTGAGGGTGAGGGTGGGAGCTGAGATGTGTGTATGCCAAGTTTGAGTGTGTTAGTCGTTGAGAGGGAGGGTGAGCAGGAGTTACGATCAAGGCTTGGGTGAGGGGATGGCGGTGGTGGGGGTAGTGGGGGCGGGTTGGCTGCTGGGGATGGAGGGGGACTGGGGGCTAGTGCGGTTTCCTTGGTGTGTGGGGTGTCTGTCTTGACTGGGACTGCAACTCACAATGCTGGAAAAGATGACTGGTGCTTAGTGCGGTTGTGGTGGTGCTTGTGTCTGTCTGACTGACTTGCCAACTCACCTGAACGAGTGAGGTGCTTAGTGCGGTTTGTCAATGCTGACCCAATTTTTTCGCTCAACCCTGACCGCTCTTTGTTGGTGTGTGTGTGTCTGTCTGACTGACTGCAACTCACCTGAAAGAGTGACTTGTGCTAGTGCGGTGTGTGTGTGTCTGTCTGACTGACTGCAACTCACCTGAAACAGTGACTTGTGTGATGGCAGGCCCACATCATAACAGCCCTTAGGTGCGCTGCTGCCTAGACGTGTGCCTTGTCCCCCAGCCAACAGCAGGACTCCCACTTTGCCCTTAGATATGACGTCTAGGCCATGTGCCCCCCATTCTTTGCGTTTATCCAAGCATGCGTCCTGACCACACCAGGGCATTGGGAGGGTGTAGCAGTGTTAGTGTGGAGTGCGGGGCTGGTGATGGGGCGGGGATCGGGGGTGGGGGTGGGGGTGGAGGTTGGGCTCAGGCCCGGCCATGTGTTGGGCTGGAGTTGGTGTTGCAGTTAGCCAAGCATGCGTCCTGACCACACCAGGGCATTGGGAGGGTGTAGCAGGTGTAGTGTTGGATTTTGGGCGTTGGTGACTGGTGATGGGGTTGGGATGGGGTGGGGATGAGGGTGGGGTGGGGTGGGGTGGGGATGGGGAGGGGATGGGGCTCAGAGCAGGGCAGTGTGTGGGGCTGGTGATGGTGTTGGGGTTAGCCAAGATGCGTCTGACCACCCACCGGCATGGGATGGTTTGTAGCAGGTATTGTGTTGGAGTTGGGTAGGTGGAGGGGGGGGGGAGGGGGGGGGGGGCCCGGGGGCCAAGGGTGGGGGGCTTGGGGCTAAGGATAAGGCTGATGGGCTGGGGCGGGGTGGGTCGGGTCGCAGGGTAGGCAAGAAAGAGGCCTTACTATCGATTCTGACCAAACCGAGGGCATTGGAGGGGTTGTAGCAGGTTAGTGTTGCGAGGGTGGGTCGGTGACTCTGTGATGGGGTTTGGGATGGGTTGTGGTAGGGGGTGGGTTTGGGCTCAGGCCCGGCCTAGTGTTGGGGCTGGTGTTGGTGTTGCGGTTTGTAGAAGTGTTGATGTCAGTGTTGATGCTAGTGTTGTTGGCTTGGGGATGTAGAGGGGTCGGGGGCTTGGGGTTGGGTGTTGGGTGGGGGTTGTGGAAGTGGTGACGGTGGGTGGGGGGGGTTGAGGGTGGGGGTGTTGGGGTGGGGGGTGCCTTGTGTGTGGATACGGGGATGGACGGCGGTGGGGGGTGGTTGGGGGGCTGTCGCCTGGTGGTGTTGTGGCGGGGGAAGGGTTGGGGGGGGTGCTTCTCCTACGGCGTTGCGATTTCTTTGTTTTCTATGGGCGGGTGATGGGGGGACGGAACATGGGTTGTCGTTTTGTATAGGTTGGTCGGCTTGTTGTTTGTTGGGGTGGGTTGTGCGTTGAGGGATGGTGTTAAGCGTCGGAAGCTGTCGGGTTTTTGTCGTGATCTTTACATGTGTTGGAGTTGGTGTTGGTGTTGATGCTGGTGCTGGTGTGGGGGATGGTGTTGGGGTTGGTGTCGGGGATGGGGTTGGGGGTTGTAGAAGTCTTGGGACACTGCTGTACACCCTTTACATCTTCCACCCTGACCCCAAATGCTGTAACATGCAATCTTACACCCCTACTCAACAAATGCTGTACACCCTTTACATCTTCCACCCTGACCCCAAACTGCTGTACATGCCATCTTCCACCCGACTCCCAAACTGCTGTACACCCTTTACATCTTCCACCCTAACCCCAAACTGCTGTACATGCCATCTTCCTCCCGACTCCCAAACTGCTGTACACCCTTTACATCTTCCACCCTGACCCCAAACTGCTGTACATGCCATCTTCCTCCCGACTCCCAAACTGCTGTACACCCTTTACATCTTCCACCCTGACCCCAAACTGCTGTACATGCAATTTCTTACACCTACTCCCCAAAACTGCTGTACACCCTTTACATCTTCCACCCTAACCCCAAACTGCTGTACATGCCATCTTCCACCCGACTCCCAAACTGCTGTACACCCTTTACATCTTCCACCCTAACCCCAAACTGCTGTACATGCCATCTTCCACCCGACTCCCCAAATGCTCGTACACCATACATTCGTCCCACTAACCCCAAACTGCTGTACATGCCATCTTCCACACCGACTCCCCCAAACTTGTATGTCACCCTTTACCATCTTTCCACCCAACCCCAAACTGCTGTAATGACCATCTTCCACCCGACTCCAAACGGCCGTACACCCTCTACATCTTCCACCCTAACCCCAAAACTTGCTGTTGGCGGCCCCATATTCCACCCTAACCCCCAAAATGCCAGTTCACCTGCCATCCTACACTAAAACCCGAAACTGCAGTACATCGCATCCTACACTCAAACCCCAAACTGCAGTACATGCCATCCTACACTCAAACCCGAAACTGCAGTACATGCCATCCTACACTCACCCCCCAAACTGCTGCACACCAGGGTACTTCCAAGCGCGCGCTTTTGCGCGCTAGCGCGCTGCCTTTTTTAGCCCCACTGCGCGTTTCGCGCACTTTTTTTAAACCCCCTGTGGGCGCAGCAAGCAATTTATGCGCTTTTTGCACCACAAAGCGCAGTTTTTTGCTTTTCAAGTGCGCAAAAGCGCTGGCCAATTTGGTCAATGGAAGTACCCTGCACCCACTTGCAGGTAGTTGGGAGACCCCCCACCCCCACCCCCCTGGAAGTTGTGGATAGGGCTTGTCTTGGGTCAACACTGGCGGACTGGCCTGCCTATGACAATGTAAATCCCACCCTGCTGCACACCCTCTTCACATTTCCCGCCTACCTTGATCAGCATGACGTCATTATATGGCTTGGCCTCAGCTCCAACAGCCCCTGAATAAGTGGCAGGGTGACTTATTTCATTTTTGAAATTCAAATTTTGAACCTGTCCATGCCAAAACGACCTGGCAATGATTACTGACAGCCCGGGCAAGTACAATCCACACACACATATACACACACACGCATGTACGCACACTCTCGCAAACACATGTACACACACGCTCGCAAACAAGTGGGGAACCAAACCAAACCCCACCACAAATGGCACACAACACAACATGTGAACACTACCAAACATGTACACACAAGCTCGCCGCACATGCACACACACTCATTTACCACAACACTCGTCATTGCACCATGCAACACACACGATTTACAAAAAACTGCAAACACATCACACACAGTTCACGCATTGCACGTTGCAATAACACACACATACGCTCTCACACACTCGCATACACACACGCACACACATTAACAAACACACACACATTCACGCACACTAACAGACACATATGCTCACACACACTCACATACGCATGCACACACACACAGAAACACACATTCATAAACACACACACGCATGCACGTGCTCTAACACACACATATGCTCACACACACTCACATACGCATGCACGTACACGTACACGCACGCACACACACACGCACACGCAAGCACATCTTTCATCCTTCCCACTTCCCTGCAACTTCCATTTCACATACCCAATACACATGTCCAGTGTACTTCCAAGCGCACGCTTTTGCACGCTGGCACGCTGCTTTTTGAGCCCCACTGCACGTCTTGCGCAGTTTTATGCAACCCCCAGTGGGCGCAGCAAGCAATGTTTGCGCTTTTTGCACTACAAAGCGCAGTTTTTTTTTCTTCAAGTGCGCTAAAGCGCTGGCCAATTTGGTCAATGGAAGTACCCTGCACATGACCTTATCCTACCTCCCAACATCACTCACCGGCCCCTTCCATGCTGGCCTTGTACGTTTTATTGACATACTCGTAATCAATACTCTGCGAGGGAGGCAAGAGGGGATTTGAAGGGCAAGACTGTCGATGAACGTGAGTCGCTCAGATCAGGTTCATTTAATTTGCTCAGGCCTGTGGATCAGGAGCAGGAGTGGGCATGGTCATGACAAAAGGCCAGACAAGCACAATCACACACACCTGCCCCCCCTACCACACACACAAACACAAACAAGCAAATATAATAAAATAAAATAAACTCATGCACACTCACACAACACACAAAAACGCAAACACAAAAACTAACCACCTCACCTCAACACTGCTCAACAGATTATGTTGCTGATCAGCTGTCAGATCCTCCCAGTGTTCAAACAAGTGGCCTTGACCTGCGGCCTTGGCCCTCTCAACCTCCCTAGCATAGGTCACCATAGCAGAAGCAGGGAGGGCGTAGCAATTGGCTTGACTTGATATGTCCCTTCTTTGCAAAAAACCTCGGGCCGATCTGAAGGGTGGACGAACAGCTGCAGTCGCAGAGGTACGTGGGACGGCTCCGCGAGGGGGAGCGATATTAAAAGCTAGAATGGTGAGCTTAATTTAGGGGGGGCTCGGGTATACCGAGGTGGGGGTGACAGTGGCTGTGTTGGTTCTCAGGAGTTGCGAATTATTGGCAGTGGGTCGGAATTGTTCCTGACTTTTATCTGGCTTTATGAGAAGTGCGGAAGGTGGATTAAAGAGCAAGGAGCTAGGCGGCAGGAGACTCGGCGTTACGAGGATGCTAATTGTGCGTCTTTCGAGACAGTTTATGGCTATTGCGTCGGTGAGGAGGTCGTCTGTAGCTTTGTTTGATACTGAAGAATCGTTCGACGATTCCAATCAGGGCCCCCTGATCCAACGATTGCGGTTGGGTCCAACGGGTGCGGGTGGTGTCGTGAAGAATATAACTCGGTGGATTCGGGCACCGAGGTCGGACCGGGGGTCAGGCCGGGGGCTCAGGCGGGGGGCGTCAGGGGACCTGGGCTGGTCTTCGATTCTCCGATACGATTATTGGGTGCGTCGGGAAGCAGGTTGCGATAGGAAGCAAGCAGGTAGGTGATTCAACCTTGTATCAACTTATCATAATCGGACTTATACTAGAAGTTGTTACAAGGTGATTCAAAGTGGTATGCGAATCTGATCGGAACGCGTTCGCGAACGAGAACGGAATATGACTGCGGTGATGGGATCTACGTTGTATTATTTGCCTGCCTGGAACAACTGGCCGGAACGCCTGAGCCTGCCAAAAACAACTGACAGGATAAGTCGATCGGACGGATTAAAAGTGGAATGATGGAAAGACGGATCCGCTTCCACTTATAGAACTTAATAGCCCCGCGCAATAAACAGCAGCTCTTGCATATATCCTCTGGGCTCGAAGGTGCGCGAAAATTTGGAAGCTAGGAACTTGCTAGGTACGTCAAAGTTTGTTTGGTTAAGCCCGAGTTCTCTCAGCCCGGGCCCAACTGTTGCCATCGTCACCAGAGTGATCTGGTCGGGTCAAGTCACGATGCCTAAATTGATGCTGGAGGTGATGTCCAACCTTGGGACCTTGGGACGGAAGTTTGCACGCCCCCGTCAAAATGTGCTTGACACTATTTTTCTGTTTTCTGACCTTCGAGGTCTTTGCCCTCCTTGAACCCTCGTTAGTTACGCGAAACCTCTTGTTCGCTCCCCCAAGCCTACCTTCCTGCACATTGCCTCTTACGATTCCACTATTCGCTAGTCAATTGTTCAATCAGGGTGCTTTTCAGTGTATAAAACACGTTTCCAGCATTATTCTACTAGTATTATAAACATCTAGCGACCCAGCAGATCAAGAATTGAAGATATACCCGTTCCAAGGTAGTACAAGGGTCGACAGCAAATACATAAGCAATACAAATAATTGCGTGGCTAAATCCCAGGGGGTGTTCAAAATGTATGTGGAGAGGTGCAAGCTGCTAATCGTCTCCGATTTGGTTGTAGGCCCCAAAACCGTTGAAAAGTGCCTGGAGGCTGAGATCTTGGGGGCCCCAAAGGGGGGGGGGGGGGGGGGGGGGGGGGGGGGGGGGATCAGACCTTCGCACCGACAATAACCCTAGTTAGCAGTTGGAAGCTTAAGCAGTAGGAATCCGTGCAGCAACGGAGGAAAAATCAAGTTCAAGGTCAGGGCCAGGGCTGAGGCCGAGGCTAAGACAGCCCAGACCAAATCGCCCACAACTCCAGCCGATGCGCCTTCCGCACCAGAGCCCTCAACGACAACTTGCAAAATCTGCAATGACGTGGTTCAGTGCCCTCCCAGCAACAAGGCAAACCTTAAGTCTCACCAGGCCAACAAGCAGTGCATGGCAGCCAAGGCGTCCAAGTCTGGCTTTGTGCCCCTCCATAGCCCCTTTCAGTGATATACAATGGTCTACTGGTAGACCAGATCGCTTGAGGATGAAGAGTCGGGGGTTCGACTCCCCCTTCGGTCGCTCTTGGCGTTGCAGGTCATTGTCAACCGCGATGGTAGCTTGTCCAGTTGAGGTAGGAGACCTCTCCCCACCCGCGCACGACGGGCTCCCTTAACACCACGCCCCACCAGGCGTTATCATTACCTTTGCCCCTCCAAAGGCTCTTCAACCCTATGAAGGGCCACTGCCTGGTGTCCCACAAGCTGCTACATTGCCAATACGAGACGTGGCACCCAACACCCACTCTCCAAGGTCAGGGCTCAGGAGTGGCTTCCTGACAACCAGCCATGGTGGCCCCTTCAGCCATGGTGACCTCTCCATCCATGGTGGCCCTTCCAGTGATGGTGGCCCCTCCAGCCATGGTAACCCCTCCATCCATGGTGGCCCCTCCAGCCATGGTGGCCCCTTCAGCCATGGTGGCCCCTTCAGCCATGGTGACCCCTCCATCCATGGTGGCTCCTCCAGTCATGGTGGCCCCTCCAGCCATGGTGACCCCTCCAGCCATGGTGGCCCCTCCAGCCATGGTGGCCCCTCCAGCCATGGTGGCCCCTCCAGCCATGCTGACCCACCTCCTACCACATCACCATCACCTGAGGTCAGGCGTTCCCCAAGGCTTGGGATAAGGAGGGGGTTCTTGTTTGGACCAGGAACCAGTCCCCAACCAGCTAGACCAGCAAAGTTGATGCGTGTAGGTCAGACGCATACCGAGCTCCCTAGATGCTTGGGATTTCGGCCTGACATCAATGACCCAGCGGTGCCCTTCTTTCAGAAGTGGCCTATTGCAGAGCCCATGGCATGGCATAATGGTGAATCCAAGAGGGGACGTGGTTGCCCTACCTTTCACTGTCATTGAGTCTGGGTTAGTTGGGGAGATATTTTTGTGTGTGTGTGTGTGTGTGTGTGTGTGTGTGTGGTGGTGGTGGTGGTGGTGGTGGTGGGGGGGGGGGCAGGGGTCGCTTATACGTAAGCCAAACCACGTTTTTAAGATGACCAACAGATAGAGCACGACGCGAGGGTCAGTGTAAACCTAACTTTCATGACCTAATTATCATTGGTGAGGAAGATATTGACCTTATAAGCCAATGGGGGGATGGGGGCGGGGGGGGGGGGGGGGGGGGGGGGGGGGGGTAAGGGCCAAAACAAAAGGGGAGATATTTTCGTGTGTGTGTGTGTGTGTGTGTGTGTGTGTGTGTGTTGTGTGTGGTGGGGGTGGGGGTGGGGGTGGGGGTGGGGGGGTCAGGGCCAAAACAAAACTTCATGGCATGGGTGTCGGAAAAATACTTCTTCAACACCCCCCGATTATTCTACTAGTATTATAAACATCTAGCGACCCAGCAGTTCAAGAATTGAAGATATACCCGTTCCAAGGTAATACAAGGGTCGACAGCAATAATACAGCTACATATATAATTCAAATAATTGCGTGGCTAAATCTCACACACTTGCCACGCAAATACGCACTAGGGTGTCTGGGGAGTGCGTGTTTACACGCACATCCCGGTGAAAGTGTCGTCACATGCTTATGCAGCTGAACTTAATCTTCTAGGCCACCCATCGTTCTAGTCCGCCGGGTAGGACAGTACAACAGGCTTGCCTGCGCGCCCGGGGCCCATAGGGGGGGGGGGGGGGGGGGGGGGATAAAACTTGGACAATAAGCCCGATCCATCTGAGGATGCCCAGACCGACGTCAATAGGATGGTAGGCATACTAGACCACCAAGCCCCGATCCATCAAGCTCACACTGAGGATGCCCACACTGCCCAGGCCGAGGTCCCTAGAAACTTCAGTTAGGCATGACACCCAGATGACGACAGCATGACCCCCACCCAGTGTAATTGTGTAACCCCTTGTTGGGGCCGCACGAGGGTACTTCAAATTGCCAAATTGGCCAGCGCTTAAGCGCACTTGAAAACAAAAAAACTGCGCTTTGTAGTGCAAAAAGCAAAAAATTTGCTTACTGCGCCCACAGGGAGTTGCAAAAATCTGCGCTAAATGCGCAGAGGGGGTCAAAAAGTCAGCGCTCAAAAGCGCAAAAGCTTTGAATTACCCTGGGCCACACCATCTCAGTCAAACGGACGGACAAATAGGTAACCCTGAGGGCTCCCGTCCCCTTGAAGAGGGGGCTCCGTCAAAAACATCTTCTGGAGTGGGGAAGTTAGTCCCGAGGCAGCCAGTCCGAAGGCAAATATCTGAAAATCAGATTACGCATGTGGCTCACCGTTCGAATTCAAGCCCACAGTCTTGAGGTCGCACATGATCTGCAGGATCTGATGTCCGAGGTAAGCAGCTTCCGTCCATACGAAAGGAAACGAGGTGATGTACGAGGCCGGTAGCTTCCCCCATGAACTGTGGGCTTGAATTCGAATAGTGAGCCACATGCGTTCGAAAAGGAGATATGATTTGCTGACTGGCTGCCTTCGGACTAACTTCCCCCCTCCCCTTCTGATAGACTTATCCAAAATCCATCCCTGCCCTCGACCCAGGGGTGGGTCGGGGTGGGTGGGTTGGATGGCTCTGGATGGGTCGTCAACTATCTGGCTACTATCCGGGGACAGTCTCGCAACTGACTTGGCGCATTGCGGCGCTTTGTTGCTTTCTACAATCGACCTGCTAGTTTCAATTTCCTGATTTCCCCAAACTTTCGAAATTGCGTCGCAGATCATCTTCAAGCAAGAGAGAATCCGAGACATTCTACTTTCTCCTTCTCCATTCTAAGTGCAGCCTTTCAGCGCTCTGCAACATGGAATTCTCACGCCACCTGAGGATGCGTGGATGGTTCGAGACACAGACACCATTCCAAGCGACAGACACAACCGCAACTCAACAACTCGCAACTTAACTGAACTCGCAACTCGCGATTTAACATCACAACTTCACTTGCAACTCGCAACTCAACTCAACTCGCAACTCAACAAAACAACAACTCTTCTTCACTCGCAACTCAACTCGCAACTCAATGTCTAGCAACTCAACTCGCAACTCGCAACTTGACAACTCAACAACAGCTCAACTTAACTCGCAACTCGCGTCTCAACTTGTCTGAGATGTGCACGTCCGGCCGAGCCGGCCCCCTCCTAGCGAGGGTTTCCAACATGCGCCAGCCCGGGATCGAACCCGCGTGGTACTGGTGAAGGCCCCAACTTCTGTCCAGTCGACCCACTCAACCAAGTTCGAAACCAAATGTGGTGTATGAGGAGAACTTGTTGTCCGATTGGGGAATCTTATGGTTATATCCGTGTGATACACCACACACTAGGTTGTAGTAGCTTTGGCTGAATAGCCAGACAGGGGAGCTGCCTAGAAGCTGCTGCTTTTAGTTGTAAAGAAAAACACTGGCGCAGTGGCGCATTCACTTCGTTGTTATTGAACTCCCTACAGGTCCTGCCGCCAGCCTGGTGGCCGATCGGCCACCTGTCTGCCAGCACTGTTTCATTTGTTGGCTACGCGTAGCAGCTTCCACCCAGCTCCATAAGCCTGCGACTAAGTCTCGCCCACAGGTTACCGCTGCGTTGGAATGCCTGTCGTGCCAGTTTTCAGACACACTATCTAGCGTCAGGTTTGGCCCAAGGTGGGAGAAAGGAGCTGCCTAGAAGCTGCTCCGCGTAGCCCCAAAAGAAACACTGCCGTTGGCCACTTGGATCGTTCGAAGCACTCTGCTCCACCTTGGGCTTGCCACTGCTCAGCAGGACAGCCTGGCACTCGAATTTCCCCCAACCTGGGCTTGCCACTGGTCCATGCCTCAGCCTGTCACCCAGCTGTCAGCCAGCCTCAGCCAGGGGTTGAACTTCTCCCAATCTTGATTTTGGCTTTGCCCGCCTTTGTCTTGCGGGCCTTGACAGCTTCCAATGCTTCTGCCAAAGGCATTTTCTTCGCCCTGAACAAAGCATTGATGATGATGATGATGATAGTGGGGATGATGATGATGATGATGATGATGATGGTGTTGGTGGTGATGATGGTGTTGGTGGTGGTGCTGGTGTTGGTGTTGGTGGTGATGATGATGATGATGGTGATGATGATGATGATGATGATGAGGATGATGATGATGATGATGATGATGATGATGATGATGATGATGATGATGGTGGTGATTATGATGGTGATGATGATGATGGTGGTGGTGATGATGATGATGATGATGATGATGATGATGATGATGATGATGATGATGATGATGATGGTGATGATGATGGTGGTGGTGGTGGTGGTGATGATGATAATGATGATGATGATGATGGTGGTGATGATGATGATGATGATGATGATGGTGATGGTGGTGATGATGATGATGACGATGATGGTGATGATGGTGGTGGTGGTGGTGATGATGACTACTTTTCCTGGTGCCCTACTGGACTCCAAATGTGCCCACAGCCTGATGGAGTCAAGGGGAACTTATGAAAATCATGAGTGACCATGCGCAAGTGTGGGTGGGTAGTGGTAGTAGGGTGGGCGTGGGTAGTGGGTGGGTGGGTAGTGGTAGTAGTCTGGGCGTGGGCGAGGGAGGGTAGTGGAGGTAGCGTGGGCGAGCATGGGTAAGGTCATTTTTGAAGGGAATATGTAAACAAAAATGTCTCATAAGCTTTGAGCTACCCAGGACTGCTACACCACCATCAGACCCTCGTGCTGCATACATCCGGGTATGACCATACAATTGGCGTAATGTGACTCGGACAAGGAAGACAAGTGAAAATGTGTTTACATGTTGGGACAGTGTGGGTACTGATGGACGATCAAAAGCGTTGACTGTGTAACACTCAAATCAACTACTACTGGTTGGCTGCCAGCACCCTGATGGGAAAGCAAGGAACAAACACTTATGTTGCGTACTTCCAGGTATGAGCATACAATTGCTCCGTGGCCACATCAACATCATCAGTGTTTTTCTTTCAGCTTTAAGCAGCAGTTTCTACGATGCTCCCCTGACCGGCTATTCAGCCAAAGCTGACGCAACCTAGTGTGTCTGATAGCTGACAGAATCCATTGTCCAGAACTGTCAAAATGTTGGGGCTTGGCCTAGTGGCTAGCTCAGGGAGTTGCTTAGAAGCTGCTGCCCAGAGCTGAAAAGAAGTACTACGAACATCATCATGGCTATAGAGCTTGGAAGAACTCTCCTTAAGCTCATTACTATCTCATACTCTCCCTAGATAAATAAATAAATAAATCAGTAAATAAATAAATAAATAAATAAATAAATAAATAAATATCTCCATAGGTGCCCAAGTCCAAAAACGCCATAAGTTGGTACAAGATTGTGGCACAGAGCCGTACAGGCCCCAAAATGCTCGGAATCGAATTCTGTCTGGCCCACCTTTTGCGCAATTGTGTCAGCTACGCGCTCATGTATTTCCGGTCCGCATTCGCATGCGGTCGCGAGCAGCCTTGTACGGAAGGCCGGTGGCAGTACATCAGATGTGCGATAAATTGTGGTACAAATCCAGATCGCGCCAGACACGAGGCCGCGCGAGCTATTCCGAATCATGTTACCGCGGGACGAAAGGCTTATCAAACCCCTACCACAAGGTCGGAGGCTGCGCTTCAGCCTTGGCCTCGGAATTTACTGAGATAGCAGTACAACTCTAAAATTCACCCGATCAACCCCCAATCCCACCTCCCAACTTGAGATTTCACCCCCCTTTCCCAAATCAAAAACTAACTTCAGATGTGGATGTTTGAAACAAAGTTGGAAAAAGTTATTTTTTGCATATTTTTTTGAATATTGAAATTTCAAATTTCAAATTTTACAACAAAAGTTAGTCTTCGTGCTACAAAGCAAAGCTAAGACCCCAAATGAAACAATTCAGCTTGTGCAGCGTTGTACCACACTTAGGGCACCCACAATATGTAAATAATCAGTATTTTGGGGGTCCATATTCACCTGTACTGCCCATGTACTGCCATCCAAAACCTGATGTAACAATTTCTTATGAGGAAAGATGTGCACAGTAGGGCTACCTACTTTTATTTTACGAAAACTTGTTTTTGATAGCGATAGGCTCCGTTCCACTTCTAGTAAAATTCGTACCAACTTAGGGAGACCCATAGTGGAAAAATCACATGTTTTGCTTTGCCTGCTTCCCACAGCCTGAGAGAACCCAACTCTGAGTATTTATATGTTGAACTGATGTGGTTAGGTAACTTATTAGCAAAAAAAAGTTTTCTTTGGACTTGAGGTAATAGGTGAAAACCATCCGTACCACTCAGGGTCGGACTTAGGCACTTCTGGAGATAAATAAATAAATAAATAAATAAATAAATAAATAAGCAAATAAATAAATAAATAAATAAGCAAATAAAAAAATGTTACGCTTGAAGAAGAGTTGTGAGGTTGAGGGGGCCAGCCTGTTTGATTGCATTGGGGCCAACCACCAAGTACTCTCCCTAGTCTTATTCCTATCATGTCACATGATTAGGGAAAGGCTAAGTTAGTTCATATTAGTGAATGAATAATATTAGTGAATGTTAGATAATATTAGACTGACGAGCCATCTCACCAGAATTTTGAATTCAATTGAAAAACTAATATTTTTGTGTCACTATAATAATATTAGTTAATATTAGTTACTATTAGTTTTTCAAACACTTATATTAGTTGCCGATCCCTACACATGATTCATGTGTGAGGTAGACCAAGGCCCCTAGCCCAGGGATTTCCCCCCGTTATATATGGCGATCGCCAGTTTTGACCCCGTTTAAGCAAAACTATCGCTAAAAAAGTCCCCCCCCCCCCCCCCCCCCCCCCATACCCCTGAATGCACCTAAAAGCTACAACAAGCTATAACAAGCACTAAATCGCTGTCCCTGGAGGAAACCTAAACTCATAAAGCTAGAAGAAAAAACACTTTCAGATTTGAAAAACATCGCTGTGACTGCCCCCCCCCCCCCCCCCCCCCCCCCCCCCCCCCCCCCTCCATGTTTCACCTCTTAGATAGGGAGAGTATGTCTGCCTAAGTTAATTTTGGCACCCCCTATGCGATGGGCAGAGCAAAATAGTGCGACTCTGGGGACATGCACCGTTGATGTTTGTTGTAGTGCAGACTCAAAGGGGGGGAAGTTGAGTTGGCTCGCATTATTGGACCAAGTTCGATTCTTTCGTTTACCCTCTTCCACCCAGCCCCTACCTGGCGTATATCCTCCCCCCCCCCACCCCCAAGCCAGGCCTAGCCCCCCCCCACCCCCACCCCCCAGCCCCTACCTGGCATATATACGGGCATGAGCATACAGTTGCTCAGTGACTGCATCCACATCCTCATAGCTATACAGCTTAGTGGTGCCCTCCCTCGAGTCCCGCAACGAGGACGGGCTGTGCGGGCATGGGGCATGGTGTGCATTCTGGCGGTGACAGTGGGAGGAGGAAGAGGGGGCGTAGCCCTCTCCGCCCACTGCAGAGCTGCACTCGGAAGAGGGTTTCTTAATGCTCATGTAGCTGCCCGTTGAGGAGCGGCTGGTGCTGGGGTTGCAGTTGGGCAGTGAGCTTGAGCGGGACCTGATCTGCAGTTCGTGGAAGCGAGCCATACTGGCAGATAGCTGCCTGTTCTGGTTGGCAGACATATGCGTGCGGTGCATTACTAGCCCCTCTTCGGATAGATTGCAAGAGTTGGCGGGCGAGGTAGGGATTGACCACGAGATCTTGGGGCTTGAACTTCGTTCATCGGCCTCCTGCACCAGGTTTAGAGTTCAGGGTTTAGGTTAGGGTTTAAGGTTTGGGTTAGAGCGTGGCCAGGTTTTAAAGTCATTGGGCTTGAACTTAGGTTATCAGCCTACTGCGCAAGGCTTAGGATTTAGGGTCTGGGCAAGGGTAAGGGTTCAGCCAATTTCCCGAGCCAGGCTTAGGGTTCAGGGTTTTGGATAGGGATGAACCAAGCTTACGAGAGTGACGGTGACATGGTTGCCAGGAAAGAGTGATGGTGACATGGTTGCCAGGAAAGAGTGACGGTGACATGGTTGCCAGGAACGAATGGGTTAAATCGAAAGCTGTTCTGCCTTCTCATGGGGCGTTAAGTTCAAGGAACATTCCTGTCCGCTTGCACAGGGAAAGGTTACTGTGGGTTATGCTTATGCAGACCGCTACTGCGCCCAAGCTCGGACTACCGCGCGACAGCACAAAGGAAAGTTCCCAGCCTCTTTTACGCTGCATGAAAATCGTGAACCTATGGGGTCGAACACCTGACCTGTCAGTCAAAGCTGGTACTACTGTACTTCACTTGTTTTCGTACGACACGTCACAAATTGAGCAACTCAGTGTGACCCCAGTGCGATGCAGTGCCCCACGAACACTGCAGAGCACATAGCACAGAGCCCGGGGGGGGGGGGGGGGGGGGGCATTTCTGACTATTTTAGCCTGACCCATGCGTCGCTATGCAGTGTCGGAATGGGGACACATCGCACAAAAATAAGGTGCAGTACCAACCAAGCCTGCGCTCGTTGAAGAATGGGCACTTAAGCACTCATAGCTTTTGGTCACAGCACCAACTCCAACACCGAAACCACACCACCACCAGCACCTGTAGCATCGGCATCAGCTGCAGAATAATCACCATCAAAACCAACGCCACAAGCACAACACCACCAACACCAGCCCCAGCCCCAGCAGCATCGGCATCGGTATCAGCAGCAGAATAATCACCACCAACACCAATACCACCACCACAACACCAGCAGCAGCAGCAGCAGCGGCATCAGCAGCAAAATAATCACCACCAACACCAACACCACAACCACACCAGCACCAGCAGCATCGGCATCGGTATCAGCAGCAGAAGAATCGCCACCAACACCAACACCACAACCACACCCCCACCAGCACCAGCAGCACCAGCACCAGCAGAATAATCACCACCAACAACAACACCATAACACCACCAGAACCACCACAAGCAGCACCGGCATCAGCAGCAGAATAATCACCACCGACACCAACACCACATACCATCAATCTTGTTGACAAACAGCTCTGATACCACCTCCGTTTCATTAAGGACGCTCTTATAAAAGCTAACAGAATCATCTTTCCAGAATTGTAGAAATCCTGGGGCTTAGCCCAGTGGCTAGCTCAGGGAGCTGCCTGAAAGCGGCTGCTTGTTGCGGGAAAGAAAAGCTATGCAGGCGCTACACTACTCCATAGCTTTTCTT
>JACBWV010000660.1:4585905-4698405 GCA_013435795.1 Chlamydomonas sp. ICE-L | reverse complement strand
CAGGTGGTGGTGCAGGTGGTGGTGCAGGTGGTGGTGCAGGTGGTGGTGCAGGGTGGTGGTGCAGGTGGTGGTGCAGGTGGTGGTGCAGGTGGTGGTGCAGGTGGTGGTGCAGGTGGTGGTGCAGGTGGTGGTGCAGGTGGTGGTGCAGGTGGTGGTGCAGGTGGTGGTGCAGGTGGGTGGTGGCAGGTGGTGGTGCAGAGTTGGTGGTTGCAGGTGGTTGGTGCAGGTGGTGGTGCAGGTGGGTGCAGGTGGTGGTGCAGGTGGTGGTGCAGGTGGTGGTGCAGGTGGTGGTGCAGGTGGTGGTGCAGGTGGTGGTGCAGGTGGTGGTGCAGGTGGTGGTGCAGGTGGTGGTGCAGGGTGGTGGTGAAGGTGGGGTTGCAGGTGGTGGTGCAGGTGTGGGCAGGTGGTGGTCAGGTTGGTGGTGAGGTGGTGTGCAGGTGGTGGTGCACGGTGGTGGTTTGCAGGTGGTGGTTGCAGGTGGTGGTGCCAGGTGGTGTGCAGGGGTGGTGCAGGTTGGTGGTGAGGGGTGGTGCAGGTGGGGTGCAGGTAGTGGTGAGGTTGGGGTGCAGGTGGTGGTGAATGGGTGGTGGGGAGGTGGTGGTGCAGGTGGTGTGCAGGTGGGTGGTGCAGGTGTTGGTGAAGGTGTTGGTGCAGGTGTGGTGGTGTATGGGTGGTGTGTTGGTTGTTGTTGGTGGTGGTGGTGGTTTGGTGGTGGTAGTGGTGGTGTTGGTGGTGTTGGTGGTGGTAGTGGTGTTGGGGTGGGTGGTGTTGGTGGTGTCTGGTGTGAGTTGTTGGTTGTTGTGGTGGTTGCTGGTGGTGTGGTGGTGTTGTTTGGTGGTGTTGGTGGTGGTTGGTGGGGTGGTGGTGTTGGTGGGGATTGAGTGGTTGTTGGTGGTGTTGGTGGTGTGGTGGGATGGTAGGTGTTGGTGGTGGTGGTGGTGTGGTGGTGTTGTGGTGTTTGGTTGTGGTTGGTGGGTTGGTGGTGTTGGTGGTGTGGTGGTGGTGGTGGTGGTGTTGGTGGTGTTGGTGGTGGTAGTGGTGTTGGTGGTTTGGTGGTGGTATTGGTGGTGGTATTGGTGGTGTTGGTGGTGTTGGTGTTATGGATGGTGTGTTGGTGTTGGTGATGTGGTGGTTTGGTCGGGTGTTGGTGGGGTTGGTGGTGTTGGTGGTGTTGTTTGGTGTTGGTGGGCTGGTGGTTGTGGGTGTTGGTTGGCTGTTGGTGGGTTGGTGGTGTTGGTGGTGCGTGGTGGGCGTGGTGGCTGTTGGTGGGTGTGGGGTGGTGTCGGGTTGGTGTGGTGGTGTGAGTGGTGTGGTGCTGTGGTGTGTTGGTGGTGTTGGGGGTTGTTGGTGTGATGGTGGGGTTGGTGGTTGTTGGTGGTGTTGGTGGCTATGTTGGTGGGGTTGGTGATGTTGGTGTAGGTGGGGTGTGGGTGGTGTTGTTGGTTGGTGTTGGTGGGTGTTGGGTTGGGTTGGTGGTGTTGGTGGTGTTGGTGGGTGGTGGTGGTGGTGGTGATTGGTTGGGTGGTGGTGCTTGGTGGTGTTGGTGGTGTTGGTGGTGTTGGTAGGTTAGTTGGTGGTGTGGTGGTGGTTGGTGAGTGTTGGTGTTCGGTGGTGGTGATGCTGGTGATTGGTGGTGTTGGTGGTGTTGGTCTGGTGTTTGGTGTTGGTGGTGTTGGGTGTTGGTGGCGGTTGGTTGGTCGGTGTGGTGAGTGGGGTGGGGTGGATAGGTTGGTGGTGGGGTGGTGGTGGTGGGTGGTCTGGGTGGTGTTGGTGGGGGTGGTGATGGTGGTGGTGGTGCTGGTTGGTGGGTAGGTGGTTCGGTGGTGGTCGGCTGTGGTGGTGGGTCTAGGTGGTGGTGGTGGGGTTGGTGGTGGGGTGGTGGTTTAATGGTGGTGGTGGTGTTGGTGGGGTTGGTAGGTGTTGGTGGGTTGTGGTGGTTGGTGGTGTTGGTGGTGTTGGTGGGTTGGTGGTTGGTGGTGTGTTGGGTGAGTGTGGTGGTGTTGGGTTGGTGTTGGTGGTGTAGGTGGTGTTGGTGATGGTGGTGTTGGTGTTGTGGTGGTGGTGTTGGTTGTGTGGTAGGTGTGGTGGTGTTGGTTGACGATGGTGTGTGGTGGTGTTGGTGGTGTTGGTGTGTGTTGGTGGTGTTGGTGTTGTTGGTGGTTGGTTGGTGGGTTGGTGGTGTGGTGTGTTGGTGTGTTGGTGGTGTTGGTGGTGTTGGTGGTGTTGGTGGTGTTGGTGGTGTTGGTGGTGTTGGTGGTGTTGGTGGTGTTGGTGGTGTTGGTGGTGTTGGTGGTGTTGGTGGTGTTGGTGGTGTTGGTGGTGTTGGTGGTGGAGGGTGGTGGCTGTTGGATGGTGTTGGTGGTGTGGTGGTGGTTGGTGGTGGTGGTGTGGTGGTTGGGTAGCGTGGTGTGGTGGTGGATGGTAGGTGGTGGTGGTGGGGGGGGTGGTGGTAGGTGGGTGGTCGGTGGTGGTGGGTGGTGGTGTTGGTGGTGTTGGTGGTGTGGTTGGTAGTTGGTGGTGTTGTGGGGTGGTGGTGTTGGTGGTGGGTGGTGTTGGTGGTGGTGGTGTTGGTTGGTGGTGGTGGTGGTGGTGTGGGTGGTGTTGGTGGTCATTGTGTTGGTGTGGGTGGTGTTGGTGGTCATTGTGTTGGTGTGGGTGGTGTTGGTGAGTTGGTGGGTTGGGGTGTGGTGGTGGTGGTGGTAGGTGTTGGTGGTGTTGAGTCGGTGTTGGTGGTGTTGGTGGTGATGGTGGTGTTGGTTGGGGATGGTGTTGGTGGGGTTGGTGTTGGTGGTGTTGGTGGCTGTTGGTGGTGTTCGGTGGTGTTGGTGGTGTTGGTGGTGGTGGTGGTAGGTGGTGTGGTGGTGTTGGTGGTGTGGGTGGTGTTGGTGGTGTTGGTGGTGTTGGTGGTGTTGGTGGTGTTGGTGGTGTTGGTGGTGTTGGTGGTGTTGGTGGTGTTGGTGGTGTTGGTGGTGTTGGTGGTGTTTTTTAGTGGTGGATGTTGGATGAGTGTTGGGGGTGGTGGTGGTGGTGGTGGTGTTGGTGGTGGGTGGTGTTGGTGGTGTGGCTGGTGTGAGTGGGTTGGTGGTGCGTGGTTGTTGTGGTTGGTGTTGCTGGATGTTGGTGCACTGGTGTTGGTTGCTCTGTGGTGATGCTGGTGGATGTGGTGGTGTTGGTGGGGTGTTGGTAGGTTGTTTGGTTGGTGGTTGTGGTTGGTTTGTGGTGTGGTGGTGTGGTGTGGTGTTTGGGGTGTTGGTGGTGTTGGTGGGTGTGGTGTTGGTGGTGGTGGTGGTGCAACTGGTGGACGGGTGGTGGTGGGTTGGTGTGTTGGTGGTGTTGGTGCTGTTTGAGTGGTGTCTTTTGGTTGTGTTCGGTTGGTGTCTCGGAGGTGTGGTGGTGCTGGTGGTTGTTCGGTCGGTTCGACGCATGCGTGGTGGGATGGCACCGGTGGTGGTAGGTGGATGTGGTGGATGTGTGGTGGTGGTGTGGTGGTGGCTGTTGGTGTTGGTGGGGCGGGTGGGGTGATGGTGGTAAGTGGTGGTGGATGTGGTGGCCTGGTGGCTGCGTGAGTGGTGGTGAGTGGAATAGGTGGTGTGGTGCGTGGTGGTGGTGGTGTGGTGGTGGCTGCTTGGTGGTGGTGGACCCACGGCTGGAACAAGGTTACATGGTGGTGGTGTGGTTGGTGTAGGTGGTGCTGGTAGGTTGTTGGTGGTAGTTGGTGGGTTGGTTAGGTGCTTTGTGGAGACTAAGCGTGGTGGTGGTGGGGTGTTGGTGGTGTTGGTGTTGTTGTTGGTGTCACAAGATGCGACAGCCACAAAGAAAGGACAAGAAGAATAGACATGGATAAGTACAAAAGGTGGTGTTGGTGGTGTTGGATAGGATTGTGGTGAGAGTTGGGTGTTGGTGGTGTTGGTTGGGTTGTGGTGTTGGTGGGATGGTGTTGGTGAGTGTTGAGTGGTGTTGGTGTGGTGGTGGTGTTAGATTGGTGGTGTTGGTGGTGGTGGTGGTGGTGGTGGGGGTGGTGGTGGTGGTGGTGAGGTTGTTAGGTGGGGTTTGGTGGTGGGGTGGTGTTGCGTGGTGAGTGGTGGTTCGGTGGTGGTGGTGGTGGATGGTGGTGGTGCGTGGTGCGGGGGTTCGTGGTGGAGTGGTTGGGTGGTGAGTGTGTCGGTGAGTTGGTGGTGGTGGGGTGGTGGTGGGGTGGTGGCGGTAAATGTGTTGGTGTGGTGTTGGTGGATGTTGGTGGTGTTGGTGGTGTTGGTGGGTTGGTGGTGGTGTGGTGGTGTTGGGGATGTTGGTGGTGTTGGTGGCATGTTGGGGTGGTGGTGGTGTAGTGGTGTTGGTGGTGTAGTGGTGTTGGTGGTGTTGGTGGTGTAGTGGTGTTGGTGGTGTAGTGGTGTTGGTGGTGTAGTGGTGTTGGTGGTGTTGGTGGTGTTGGTGGTGGTTGGTGGTTGTGGTGGTGGTGTTGGGGCTGTGTTGGAGCGTGTTGGTGGTGTGGTGTGGCTGGTGGTGTCTGGATGGTGTTGGTGGATTTGTTGGTGTGATTGGTGGGGTTGGTGGTGTTGGTGGTGTGGTGGTGTTGGTGGTGGTGGGGTGGTGGTGGTGGTTAGTTGGTGGCTGGTGGTGTGGTGGTGGTGGTGGGTGGTGGTGGGTTGGTGGTGGTGGTGGTGTTGGTGGTGGTTGGTGTTGGTGTTGGTGGTGTGGTTTGGTGTGGTGAGGTTGGGTGTGTGGTGGTGTTGGTGTGATGGTGGTGGTGTTGGTGGTGGTGAGTGGTGGTCTGGTGTATTGGTGGTGTTGGTGGGTGGTGTTGGTGGTGGTGGGTGGTGTTGGTGTGTGGTGGTGTTGGTGGATGGTGGTGGTGTTGGTGAGTGTTGGTGGTTGGTGGTGTGGGGTCGGTGCGTGGTGGTGTGGTGGTGTGGTGGTGTGGTGGTGTGGTGGTGTGGTTGCGGGTGGGGTGTTGGAGTGGTGTTGGGGTGTCTGCGTGGTGTGGTGGTGTTGGTGGATTTGGAGGTTGTTGCGTGGTAGTTGGTGGGGTGTTGGTGGTGTGGTGGTGTTGGTGGTTGTAGTGGGTTGGTGGTGTTGTGGTGTTGGTGGTAGTGTGTGGTGTTGGTTTGGGTTGGTGGGGTTGGGGTGTTGGTGGTGTTGGTGGTGTTGAGTGGGTTGGTGTGGTGGTGTTGGTTGGTCGTGTGGTGGTGTGTGTGTCGCGGTGGTGCTGGTGGTGTTTGGTGTTGGTGAGGGTGTTGGTTGTGTTGGTGGGGTTGGTGGTGTTGGTGGTTGTTTGGTGGGATGTTGGTGGTGTGGGGTGGTGTTGGTGTGCTTGGTTGGTGTTGGTGGTGTTGTGGGTTGGGTGGTGTTGGTTGGGTGTTGGTGTGTTGGTGGTTGTTGGTTGGTGTTGGTGGTGTGGTGGTGTTGGTGGTGTGTAGGTGTGATGGTGGTGGTGGTGACGGGGTTGGTGGTGTTTGGTGGTGTTGGTGGGGTTGGTGGTGGTGGTGGTGGTGGTGTTGGTGGTGATGGTGTAGTTGATCGGTTGTTGGTGGTGTGGTGGGGTGAGTGGTGTTCGGTGTGGTTTGTGAGATTGGAGTTGGTGGTGGTGGTGGTGTTGGTGGTGGTGGTGTGGTGGTGTTGGTGGTGTTGGGTGGTGTTGGTGGAGTGTTCGGTGGTGGTGGTTGTGGTGGTGTTGGTGGTGGTGGTGGTGTGGGTGGTGGTGGTGGTGGTCGGTGGTGTGAGTGGGATGGTGGTTGTTGTTGTGTTGGTTGGGTTGGTGGTTGGTGGTGGTGTGTTGGTAGGGCTTGGTGGTTTGTGGTGGTGTGGTGGTGTTGGTGTGTTGGGGTGTTGGTGGGCATTAGGGGTGGGGGTGTGGTTGGGTGGTGGTGGTGTGGTGGGGGTGTTGGATGGTGTGGATGGGTTGGTGGTTGTGGTTGGTGTGGTGGTGGTGGTGGTGTGGTGGTGTGGTGGTGGTGGTGGTGGTGGTGCGTGGTGGTCGGTGGTGGTGGTGGTGTGGTGGTGTTGGTGGTGTGGTGGTGTTGGTGGTGTTGTGCTTGTGGTGGGTTGGTGGTGTTGTGGTGTTGGTGGTGTCGTGGTGGGTGTGGGATGGTGTGGTTCGTGGTGATGGTGGGGTGGTGTGGTGGGTGGTATTGTGGTGATGGTGGTGGGGATTGAGGTGGTGGTGATGGTGGGGTGGGGTGGTGGTGGTTGGGGTTGGTGGTGGTGGTTAATGAGTGGTGGTGGGGTGGTAGGTGGGTGGATGGTGATGGTGGTGGGGATGGTGGTGGTGATGGTGCTGGTGATTGGTTCTGGTGTGGGATGTGCGGTGGTGGTGATGGTTGGTGGTGTGGGGTGGTGGGTGGCGGTGGTAGTCGCATGGTCGTTGTCGGTGGTGGTTGTGGTGGTGTTGGTGATGGTGTGGTTGTGGTGGTGGTGATGGTGGTGGTGGTGCTCGGGTGGTTGGTGTGGTGTGGTGGATGGTGGTGCTGCTGTGGTGGTGCTTGTGGTGGTGCCTGGTGGTGGTGATGGTGGGGTGATCGGTGGTGGGTGGTGATGGTGGTGTGCTGGTGGTGGTGTGGTGGTTGATGGCGGTGGTGAGATGGTTGGTGGTGTGGTGTGGTGATGGTGGTGGTGATGGTGGTGGTGGTTGGTGGTGGTGGTGCGTGATGGGGAAGTGGTGGAAGTGGGAAGTGGTGGAAGTGGTTGGAAGTGGTGGAAGGGTGGTGGTGGTTCGGTGGTGGTGGTGGGGAGTGACTGGTGGTGCTGGTGGTGGTGGTGGTGGTGTGGTGAAATGGTAGATGGTGGTGATGGTGGTGGTGATGAGGGTGATGATGGTGGTGATGATGGTGGTGATGGTGGTGGTGGTGTAGTGACTGGTGGGTAGGTGTGTGTTGATGGTGGTGGTGTGTTGGTTGGGTTGGGGGGTGGTGTGGTGGGTGGTGGTGGTGGTTGGGTTGGTGGTGTTTGGGTGTGTGGTTGTGGTGTTGGATGGTGTTGGTGTTGGTTGGTGTGTTCGGAGGTGGTGGTGGCTGGTGCGTTTGGTCGTGGTGGTGGTGGTGTAGGTGGGGTGGTGGTGGTGGTGGTGGTGGGTGGTGGTGGTGGGTGGTGGGGGTGGGTGGGGGGGTGGTGGTGGTGGTGGTGGTGTGGTTGTGGTGTGGTGGGTGGTGATGATGATGATGATGATGATGATGATGATGATGATGATGATGATGATGATGATGATAATGGATACAGTTCCTATTGTCCCTACTGGACTCCGAAAATCCCATCCTAAACATCAGCACCTGCACTTCCTCTATCCCCTAAACATCCTCCACCCAACCAGACCCTATTGGACTCTGAAAAAACAATTCCTGAATATCAGCACCTGAAAATCCCATCCTCCTCCCAAACAGACCTGCAGAGTGGTAGAGTCGAGGGCTTATGGTCAGGTAAACACATCTTATCAGCTTTGCCCCTGCCAACCCTTTCAACTTTCCCTACCTGCAAGCACTTCCAACTGTTCACCCTCCATGTGCGCACACCTAGCATATCGCAGGTATCAAAAACTAGTCTTAATACCGAGCTTCGTTGCCGAGCTTCGTTGTGTCGTCATCCCAAGCATTTGAGCATGACAAAACAGCGCCCAATTCCCACAATCCGCGAGGTATGCTGAGTTTCTCCAACCTGTGTTAACCTGTGTTAACCTGTGTTACGCAAACTAGCGCAGCGAATCCGAGTAAGTTCACCTGCGCGCCTGATTGACGAAGCACCCTCCTGCACCTCTTGCGAATCTAATTTTATAAAGCTGGCTTCCGCCTCTGCTCCTCCTTCCTACCACACTGCTGTAGTTCCGGAGAACAGAAACCTCTAGCAAAGCGAGGAAATTGACATTGCGATTGAATTCCAAGCTTCTGCGTCGGATGCGCTCCCTCACGTGAAACAGAGGCTCGTCGGATGACTCAACAAAGCCAAAGCCTCAAATATCGATAATGCAGGCTCCAGATCAAAAGCACAACACGCAGTGCAAATATTTATTACAAGAGAAATTGGGAACGGAATGGAAGTGGTCAGTGTTCTGTCAGGAATTAGGCCTGTAGGTATAGGTGGTGGGTAATCTGTAGCAGGTGCTCTGTAGTACTCGAGTCAGAAGCTATGCCTAATCAAGACCTGGACGCGCGTAAGGGTGTGGTTGGCGCGCGCGTGTAAAAAGTGAAGGCCACGTTTCTTGGTCGGTTGGGCGGCGCCCCCTCGGAGTCAGGGAGGAGGTGGCAGTGGCGTGCCAGTGGTTGCGTGGAATTGCCTGTGAATTAACATGCGGGCAATACAGAAAATTGCCTGTGAATTAACATGCGGGCAATGAAGAAAATTGCCTGTGAATTATAATCGGAAGTCTGTCCAAATTCGTCTGGGAGAGGTAGGGGAGAAAGTGCGTGGGAGAGATAAGGGGGGGAATGGGGACTTGCAGACGGATGTTTAGAAATTTTGAATAATTCGTTGGTGACGTATGCATACGTCACCAACGAAACTGCTGATACGGTCACATGCGCGTGTGTGACCAGATCAGCAGTCTTTAAGCAGGTGAAGTTTCAAATGACGCTCTCGTCTGAATAAATAGCCGTCTGTCAGACTGAGCTTACTTGGTCCAACAACTGAAATGGTTTCTCACAGCTTAGCCCAGGCTATTCCAACCAAGTGGGTGTGGAGGAATGGTACCCAATGACCGTTTCCACGTAGGTTGTATTTGTATTTTGTATTTAGTATTTTGAGTGTGGTGGCGTCGGGTGGCGTGGAAACCAAGCACCTGACTCATATCCTACTAAGATATAACGGGTTTGATAAGTTACAGCTATTCAACTAAGGTTTCAACTTTTAAAATTAACTAACCGTAAAACTAATTAAGACTAAGAAAATAGTCAAAATAAAAATTAGGAAATTAGAAAACGTTGAATTCGAGGATTCGAGCAATCGAGCATCGCCATATCGTACTAATATATATCCTTAATACTACGTGAATCGTATACCGTATCGAGCACATAGCACAGATCATTGTATATTTATATACAGATATGCACATGAGGCATGCTGGATTTAAGAAGGGTGTCCTCGGAGTTAAGCGAACTGTGAATCAACGCATTGCTTTGAAAGGAACAGGTAAATTCCCAGTTCACTTTAACTGGTTGAAATCAGCGATTAATTTCTGGTACTCCTTTGTAAAAGAATGCCATGCGATAGTAACTCTAGTACGGTATGTTTTTTTTACTTGTGAAAGGTTTTTCGCTTTAACTCCCTCTGGACCCCTCGGGGAGTGGGCATCCCTACACAAACCAGCGACACTGAGGATTCATTTCGAATGGCATAGCCACTCCTACAAAAGATGGGGGATGTTGCCCTTGCTGATATAAATATGGTTGGGGAACGGAAAGACTGCTGGAACAAGAATGTGCCTGATGGCCTTGCGATGTTGTACTCCTTGGCAGATTCCCAGAATGGATGTGGACAACAATTTACATCGAGGTGTGGGACATTTGAAACTTGAATCAGTTAACCCGAACAAAGTGGAGAAGGTCGTATTCCACAATCATATATTTAGGGCTGTCAAGCTTTGTATCGTACGATATTTATTAACCAGGATCGAACTGGCGACCTCATTAAAGCTTAATCGTTATATAAGACATGCGCTATAACCAACTGAGCCATGGAGACAGGATCAAAGATCCTTGAAGCTGTGGGGCTGATGACAAATCTGTCATTCTAGGGGTTATAGACTTTGAGAACGTAAACTTCATGTTATCAAATTATGCTGAGGGGTATGTAGCCCAAACCCCCACTGTTATAAAACTGTCCAGCTGCCACGGCGCTGTTCAGTCTCGGCATTGATTTTTGCTGAGTATGTAACTTTATCCTCTCTCTTATGCTTCCCTTCTACTATATACACTTAATTCGCTAGTTTCTCTATGCCTTGGTAGTTCGCATTGCTTGTTGTCAAGCCTTTTATTTGCTCTTTCGTACACTTTTTTTGAGGTCACCTCCTGGACCAGGTTCTGAGGGGTATGTTGCCCAAACCCCCTCTGTTATAAAACTGTCCAGCTGCCTCGGCGCTGTTCAGTCTCGGCATTGATTTTTGCTGAGTATGTAACTATATCCTCTCTCTTATGCTAGCTTGGATTTGTTCTTGTCCCTTTGTAGCAACCGTCTTGTTTCTGGCGGTGTAGGTGATGGGGGGTAGCTTCTGTTTTCACTTCTCGAGTCTCCGTTTGACTCTTGACCTGTTTGACTGCTCTCCTGTGCCCTCTCTCCGTCCTTCAGCTTAATGGTTTCTTGACAGATAGGCTATGGACTCTCTTAGCTTTTCCCCGCTGGTCTTGGTCTTTCGCTTTTCCTCACGCTTTTTATCGTGTTAGTAGTTATGCTTAGGTTGTTAAGTGTCCTTTCTTAGCTGTGCTTTTCCTTGTGGCGTTTTGGCTGACGGCTTGGCCTTGTGTTTGCCTTTAGATAGGGAGTGTTAAGGCCGCCTTTTTAGAGCTCTATGCCTCTCTCCTTGTTTGTTTGGTGATTTTCCTGTGCCTTTTGTCCTTCACGTCTTCTTGTAGAATCTCGCTTTTTAGGCCTCGGCAACTCTCAGCCCTTCTACAATATACACTTATTTCGCTAGTTTCTCTATGCCTTGGTAGTTCGCATTGCTTGTTGTCAAGCCTTTTATTTGCTCTTTCGTACGCTTTTTTGGAGGTCACTTCCTGGACCAGGTTCTGAGGGGTATGTTGCCCAAACCCTCACTGTTATTACATTACATTACATTACATTACATTACATTACACTACACTACATTACATTACATTACATTACATTACATTACTGTCAGCATGAATTGCGGTGCTCTCACGCGTTTTATGACTTGGTGACTACTTATGTACTTCCTCAGAACTGTCGGTCCTGACAGTACTATGTCAGCTTACTGTTGACTGCGTCATCGGTTCTTCTGACACGCGCTGTCTAACCTGTACCCTGATCAGGTTCCAGGCTACCGCCCCCCTTTCCTCCGCTGGTGTCCCTTTATGGTTCCACTATCTTTTGTAATATTTATTCTCGTCTCCGCATTTATAGATTGGCGTGCTGCACACACTAAGTCCACTCTCCGGAGTGTTATCCAAGCTGATAGGTTATACGGTCCCTCATTTACTACCACTGCTTTGCGATGCAACTTCCGCGAGGGCCTCCCGCTAATTTTGAGAAACTCCACGACAAGAATGGAGAATCTTGGACGCGCGGGATGCGCAGTGTCATTATCAGCAATGGCTGCGACCGTGTCCTTCCTAAGGAGGACCCGGGTCCTCTTGATGATTGGCTAGACGTCTGTGCACCAGCTGCCTCTGCTAGCTGTCATGAGAGTCCTTCCGCCATCGTGGAAGTAACCCCCCCCCAATCAATCCTCCACCTTTACGGCTCCTTCTGCTACTGTCCGACGTCTCTCTCCTAAGATTGAGGACGTTCTGATGCGACTCTGCTGTGCTTCCACTCAGATTATCCAGTACGCAAGGGCGCCTCCTCCTCCTGATGCCCGTTTTGACTACGACTATCAAGAACTTGCTCGTCATCGCCGTGCAGATGGCTATGCTGATGACTCTGATGATGGTGATGAAGATCTGCAGAGTGCTATGAGTGGTGACTTCGGTGGAGTCACTCCTTCCACTGCTACTCGAGTGTTCAATTCTACGGTCTCTCCTGTGTATGAGCCTCTGTCGGCACCTGCTCTTGCGCCTTCCCCGGAGTTTAAGCCTGATCCAGTCTCTGCGCCTCTGCTTGCGCCCCTTCCACCTGTCCACCCGGAGGTGGCCAGGCCGTCTTTGATGCAGAAGTCTGCGTCTTTCACCTTGCCTCCGGACCGAGGTCTGTCTGGCTACAATACTCGTGCTCGAGAGGCTTCTGCTGCTGCTGCTGGCCGCGCATCCTTTGCTGGCCCTTCGCAGGAGCCCCCTCCACCCCCGCCTCCGCCTGTGGAGCAGCCCCCTGCTCCTGGCCCTCCGCCATATGTGCCTCCTTCGCTGTCATGCGACTCCTGGGAGCATCTACTCGATGGCGGACATCCTCTGCGTCTATCCCTGCAGGACTGCCGTCTTATTCGCCAAGCTCAACATGCTGGGGAATCCTTGGACCGCACTCTGTACGGTAGGCTGGATATGACTGCCACTCAGGCTATGGTTGATAGCAAGGGTCGCCCTAGGCCTAGGCGTGTGATGGCTTATTCTGAGCTAGGTCTAGAGTGTCGGGCTTTTCTGGGACCTGTTATGCCAGGGATTAACTACCCTCCTGCTAATGGTGTGACCTCTGGAGGGGTTGGGCGTAGGAACAGTGACCTGCGAGGTTACCAGTTTGTTAAGGTGCCACTCCCTTTCTGTCCTGTTCGTCCTGATTTCGAGCTCATTGTGCGTGTTGCGCGTTCCCTAGATCTCATCAGGAACTTAGATGACCAGCGCGCTTATGACGCTGGTCTTGCTGCTGAGTATTTGCTGGCGATTCGTGAGTCTTTAGCTCCTCGGTGTGCTCCTCCTGCTGCTGGAACTTCGGCCTCTCATGGTGAGTCTAGTGTCGATCCTGCACTGTTGGGTTTCAGTGCGCTTACCCTACCCCGCCAAGAGTTCATGATCTTATCCATGATGCTTGCCAACATGACGGATGCCCTAGTCAAGGTGTATAGGGACTTTGCTTCACCTCGGGATATCTTTTTGCACATCCGGAGGCAGCAGTCCGATGCCCTTGCCTCGCGTGTCCCTCTCTTGCTGAAGGAGTATCATGCTTCGGTCATGGGCACTCATGAGCACGTTGACGCTTTCTTTCGTCGGGTTCGCGGTATGTGCACTGACCTGCGCAGTGCTGGGTTTCCGCAGACTCAGCGTCACGCCATGGGCATTATAGTTCAAGGTGCGAGTCTGCCCCGGTTCGAAACGCTGCGGATTAAGTATGGTATCCTGATATACAACCAGCAACCTGTTGAGTACTGGTCCTGTCTAGAGGAATATAGGCAGCTAGATATTCTTAACATAGCGCTCCCTCAGTCGGATTCCAGGCATTCTGGTTGGTCCCGGACCGCTCCTCAGTTTCCTGCTAATGCTGCATTTCAGCGGCGGCAGAAGACTGGTGGTGGTTCTGGGTCGAACAAGAGGCGCCTGGAATGCACCTGGGGACCATGCCCCCACAAGGATGGTCACTCGGAGGACCGTTGGTGGACGAAGTTCCCTGCCCTGCGAAGGGTCCCTGGTCGTGCAGAACCAACGCTTCCTTCACCGTTGCCTGCTAACCTGGCCCTTCCAGGTCACCTTACTCCAAAGCAATTGTCTTCCTTGCAGGCTCAAATTGATGGGTTTGCTATGCAGAAGTAGCAGGTAAGCCCTGTCCTATTCTCCTGCACCTCTAGGTTCTCAAATGTGTGTAGTCCGAGCCTGTCTGAGGGTGTCTGGCATGTGGATTCTGGAGCTGGAATGTCCATCACAGGTGATAGATCTTTGTTCACTGTGTTTGATGTTCCACTGAATCTGCCATCAGTTCGATTTGGTGATGGTGTGGTTCAACGGGCAGTAGGTAAGGGATCCATTGAGTTATGTAGTGATTGGTTACCAACACCAATCATTCTAACTAATGTTCTCTACATACCTCACTGTCCGGTGAACCTCCTGTCAGTAAATGCTGTGGCTCATTCTCTCCACTGCAAGATTTCTTTTGATAGTATTAGTTGCACTGCCACTCAGGGCTCTTCTATTCTCTGGTCCTTCCCTGCCTCCAGTGATGGTGTTTACAAGTTTGCATGTCGGCCTTGTTACACCACCAGTGGCTGTTCGTTTGGTGCTGACAATTACCCAGCTTTTGCACTTGATGTTGATGAGGACGGTGGAGTTGTTATCCCTACCACTCCTGAATGGCTGTGGCATAGGCGGCTGGGTCACCCCGGCTATGATGCCATGCACAGACTTGTCAAGAAGGGTATGGTTAAGAACTTACCCCTCTCACTCAACCAGGTCCAAAAACTGGCTAAGATCCCTTGTGATGCTTGTCAAAAGGCTAAGGGCAAACGTCTCCCTTTTCCTAAAGCAAGCACTACTCCGATCAATGCACCTCTCCATCGCCTTCAATTGGACATCATGGGGCCAGTTCATATTAGAGGTCTGCGTGGGGAGTTTTATATTCTGTGCCTCACAGACCAGCACTCTGGCTATGCTGAAGTGTTGTGCTTGAGGACCAGGGATGAAGCTCCCTTAGCAGTTCAGACTATCATCCTCAGATGGATGAATCAGCTGCACGGGTTTGCCTTTAAGTGCCTGAGGTCTGACAGGGCTAAGGAGTTTATAGTAAAGTGGTTTGAGGATTGGCTGATATCGGTTGGGGCAGTGCATGAGTTATCTTTGGCATACACTGCACAGCAGAATGCAACTGTGGAGAGGTACAATGGGGTCTTACAGTCTATAGCTAGGAGCATCCACCTGGAGTCTAAGCTAACTAAGACTTTCTGGCCCTTTGCCTTCCTAGCTGCGTGTTACCTTCGTAATCGCTTGCCCAATCAGGGAGATAAGACTCCTCATGAGCTTTTATTTGGGGTTCAGCCTGATGTGTCGATGTTGCGCGTGTTCGGATGCCCTTGCTACGTTACGTTAGTCAATGGGAAGAAGCGCAACAAGCTGGACGAAAGGGCGTTATCTGGTAGACTGGTTGGGTATTCCCTGGTGAGTAAGGGTTATTTTGTTTGGGTTCCTAAGTTGCGCCAGGTAGTAGAGAGTCGTGATGTACTCTTCTATGAGCAGTTTGATCATAACTGTATTCCTGGGCTATCTCCCTATGACGGGTCGCCGTATGTCTCTCGCATCCCTGCCGCTATCAACGGACATATGCCTGTGCCTACGGTTAATTCCCTTGACCCTTTGCTAACCCCAATTGTCGACCGCTGCCCTGATCATGGGATGACCTTGCGTCCCAGGTCAGGGGCTGATGGTGCTGTATTGTGTGTGAAGGCACTGGGCGGGCGAGATTCTGCAGTTCTTTCAGACAAAATCTTAGCCGAATCGCAGGGGGTCGCCAGGCCCTCCTCTGCGCCACATTTCGTCAGTGAAGATTTAGGATTACGACAGCCTTCGATCATAGTGGTACCTGGATCAGGTCCATTGACTAATAGTCGCCAACCTCCGACCACCTCGGATGGCTCGCGGGTGTCGTTCATTCAGACGCCTCCTGTCGTCCCTGGTGGATTACTCGGGTCAAGCCCATGTGATGATGTAGCCGTTGCCGATAGTGCAAGTGATGATCTGGAACACTGGTCGGGTTCCGATACTGCGTATGGCTGGGGTGTTCCGGTCGACCCAGGCTTCGTTGATATAGAGGCAAATAAGGCCGGCCCTGTTCAGCATGAATTGCGGTGCTCTCACGCGTTTTATGACTTGGTGACTACTTATGTACTTCCTTAGAACTATCGGTCCTGACAGTACTATGTCAGCTTACTGTTGACTGCGTCATCGGTTCTTCTGACACGCGCTGTCTAACCTGTACCCTGATCAGGTTCCAGGCTACCGCCCCCCTTTCCTCCGCTGGTGTCCCTTTATGGTTCCACTATCTTTTGTAATATTTATTCTCGTCTCCGCATTTATAGATTGGCGTGCTGCACACACTAAGTCCACTCTCCGGAGTGTTATCCAAGCTGATAATTACATTACATTACATTACATTACATTACATTACATTACATTACATTACATTACATTACATTACATTACATTACATTACATTACATTACATTACATTACATGTTAAAGTCTACTTGACACCGCGAGGGTGTATGAGACTCCGTGCTTTAAACAAAATGAAAAAGCACCCACAAAGCAAAACACCCCATTACATCAGGGGTGTGTCGAGGACAAAAAAAACAAGCTCCCAACCACCTGCCTCGGCGCTGTTCAGTCTCGGCATTGATTTTTGCTGAGTATGTAACTATATCCTCTCTCTTATGTAACAATTTCCTTTCTTAAAAAAATCATCGATCATATATACCAGGTTCTGAGGGGTATGTTGCCCAAACCCTCACTGTTATAAAACTGTCCAGCTGCCCCGGCGCTGTTCAGTCTCGGCATCGATTTTTGCTGAGTATGTTACAATATCCTCTCTCTCATACATTGCTAAGTGGCGAAACGCTCAGCTACTTTGACGATGTTCGGGCTCTGCTGTCTACGTAACAATTTCCTTATTTTTTGTCAGTGTGGTCCTGTGGTCCACGAGAATATATTACAATTGGGAGGTCGGCGGCTCGATTCTCGTCAGGAGCATCTGAGTCTGGGACAGGGAATTCAGTATATCACCCTGTATCGTACGATATATCACGATATTATCGTGTTTTCTATCTCCTTCAGTATTGGTTCATTTCACTTAATTTTAAGTGTATGGACGTGTAAACGGTATTTCCTGTTATATCCCCTTTGTCTTATTACTGATTTCCCCCCAAAGGGTATAAAATATCGTACGATATCGATATCGTACGATATATCGTACATAAATTGAAAATATCGTACGATATTGACAGCCCTACATATTTTATTATACTTCAGCACCAAGTCACCAGAAACGCGCCTTAAAGATGAAAGCTGTGGATCACAAGGAAGGAAGAATGCTGTGTACCAAACTTGGATGTCCTCTTCATGGGATGAGTGTGGTAAACTTGGTACCCCCCCCCCCCCCCCCCCCCCCCCCCTCCCCCCCCCCATCCACCCACCCACACTTGCAGCTGCTTATCTCATCAGAGAAGGGGGGGGGGGGGGGGGGGGGGGGGGGGGGGGGGGGGGGGGGGGACGTACCTCACATGGTGGTGAGATAAGAACGGTTGGGCAAGTCCATTTAGCCTATTTGGCCTACCCCTGGACTGTAACATACACACATAACTACATAAGATGTCTAGATTTAGAGCTTCCTCCCACTACCTGAATGTGCGATTTATTTTTTAGTTGTGAAAGGTATTTCACCCCAGGAGGTGGGTCTCCCTACACAAACCAGCGGCACCGAGGATTCAGTTTGAATGGCGTTGCCACTCCTACAAAAGAGCGAGGCGCACAGATAGATGGAAACGTCCCGTTCCTTGGAAGGAGTGTGGCACTTTTTGTTTTTTTGTTTTAGTTTTCTTACCTACGTGATTCTGGAAACGTTTATGATGAACACCATGTGGTATTTTTATGTATTTTTATGTATTTTTATGTATTTTTTTTGCATGAAGTGGACTAAGGTGCCTTGCATGGAACATCAGAGGACAACTCAGTGTTCTAAGCAGCTGCGGTGCAGCAATGAAAGTGGTGAGAAAACACAACATTTTATTGTTTTCACACACAGGGGTGCGTGGCCAGCTAGACACCCCCCACATTCCAGGTTTCAAATGCCTTTCTTGTGCCCCTCGCCCCAAGTTGAGCAAGGATGGGGGGGTCGCTATCTATGTCCGCACTTGCCTAAATGCTACTTTAGTCCATGAGGCACCTGAATTAGGCATGGCATGGATTCGCATACATGGAACACACATTGGTGTGTGCTATATCCCACATGCTAACAGCTCATACTACAAACATGGTGACGACTGCATTAGTATAGAGGACCACTTCCTCACTCTAGGTAAAATCATTGGGAACTTCCAGGAAAAAGGCAACGTTATGGTGATGGGTGACTTCAACGCTCGGGTTGGTCTTGGTGTGGACAATGATGATACCGAGTTAGGAGATGAACCAGTATCCCAAACCAATAGTACAGCCCCCAACCAAACCATTCAACCGAGGTGTAGCATGGACACAGCTCCCCCCAATCGATTGGGGGGGGCCCTACTCCAGCTATGTGTAGTAACTGGTCTTATCATCCTTAACGGTAGAACAGAAGGTGATATGCAAGGTGCACATACCTTCTTTGCAGATGGCATGGACAAGAAATCTGTCATTGATTATGCGCTAGCCGCCCCTAGTCTTCTCAACACCCCAGGTGTCAAGTTTAGTGTGGCTCCCAAGCATGACTGCCCTCTCAGGCCCGGGGGTGGAAAGTTTGACCACATGCCTATCACACTCCACATACCAGATGCTGCCCTTAGGCCTTCTCAAGGTACTATTAGTACACCTGCTGGTGGTAAACCTTCGCCCAAACTGAAATGGAAAGACAACTATGTCCAGATGTATGCACACACAATTAAGCGTGATCCAGACGTTAACCGATTACTTGACAATGCACTCCATAGCTCATCTATGGAAGATTCAGAGAAGGGGATTGCTAGTGCTATTGAACTAGCCATAAGCAAATGCACACCATGTCACAAACCTGTAGCTAAGCGTAAGCACGGGCCCGTGAACGCATGGTATGATGATGAATGCAATCGTGCTAAACAGGCAGCAAGCCAAGCAGAACATCAACATGGCTCTAGCTCTGACTTGGCTGGTTCTATGCACAAGGAGTACAAGAGGATTCTCAGAAGAAAGAAGAGGAAGTGGCTAGAAACACGCATGGAGAACCTTCATACGAATCTTCGGCATAATCCGAAAAGTTTTTGGAAAGACGTGCGTGAGCCTAACAAGGCCACTACGGCAGACATCACAATTCATGATTGGACTGATTATTTTGCAGACCTCTTTGATGTGCAAGTAGGTATTGATCCAAGTCTGGATGCTAGGGACTTTGTCCCTCAAGCTGATGGACCTCAGATAGAGGCCGCACCAACATGGTTATGTCAAGACTTTACCACCGAGGAGGTGTTTTCTGTTCTCCAATCCCTACGGAAAAACTCCTCCCCCGGGGTAGATGGTATCCCTGCAGAATGGTACAGATTTGCTTCCCATGAAGCCAACTCCCGATTTGTACAAGCTATGACTAACCTGTTTAATCTCATCTGGAAGACTTCTTACCCTAGCCA
The DNA here is from genome assembly GCA_013435795.1 of Chlamydomonas sp. ICE-L. Classification (NCBI taxonomy): domain Eukaryota; kingdom Viridiplantae; phylum Chlorophyta; class Chlorophyceae; order Chlamydomonadales; family Chlamydomonadaceae; genus Chlamydomonas; species Chlamydomonas sp. ICE-L. The sequence goes on along the minus strand of JACBWV010000660.1, from coordinate 4,679,549 downwards.
ATGGGCTGCAGCTGCCTTGGTACCCGTACCCAAATCCAAAGGCAGTGTGTATGACAAGGACAACTATCGAGGTCTTGCGGTGAGCAACTCCATAGGAAAGATCTTCTCCCTTTGCATGCTACGTAGACTAGATGATTGGTCAGAAGAATTCAACCTCAGAGCCGCTGGCCAATATGGATTTAGAAGTGGTAGGGGTACTGCAGATGCATCATTCATTCTTAACCATATTGTAGATAAATATAGAGAAAAGAAAAAACCACTCTTTGTGGCTTTTGTTGATTTCAAGAAGGCTTATGATTGGGTCAACAGAGACTTGCTATGGGATTGCTTAGCAAGGCTAGGAGTCAAGGACCCCTATCTCAGTATTCTGAAGTCCATGTATATTCATGTTGTTTTCCAAGTTCGCCTACATGGGGACATTGGATCCTCCTTTCCATCCCTTGTAGGAGTTAAACAAGGAGACCCCCTATCCCCACTCCTATTCGGTCTGTTCATTGATAGAATTGAATCGTTCCTCCAATCCAAGCTCCCAAATGTAGGGGCTGAGCTTAGGGGAAAGATTCTGCAACTGTTACTTTATGCTGATGACCTAGCTATAATGGCAGAATCCCCGGCAGATATGCAAGCGATGCTTGACTGTCTGAGAGATTTCTGTGAGGCTACTAAGATGGCTGTGAATATAAAGAAAACTGAGATTATCGTTTTCAACAAGCAATTCTGTGATGAGGCCCGCATGGATCCTGATTACAAATTTGTCTATGATGGAGCACAACTTTCTACAAAGTTATCTTTTATCTACTTGGGATCCCTCTTTGTGGATGGTGACTCAAGCAATCGTGCAAAAGCTGCTTTTTCTAGGATGCTCACTAAGGCCCAAAAGGCACACCACATGCTCCGTAGGCGATGCCATACTATGGAGATATACAATATTGATATTCTCACCCACCTGTTTGATTCTCTTGTACAACCTATCCTGAATTTTGGCTGTGAGGTGTGGGCTCCTTCTATTCTGAACAACACACTTATCTCAAATGACCATGCTTGTGAGAAATGGCATAGAGGTATACTTAAACAAATGTTGGGTGTTTGCCAATCTACTACATCTAATATTATCATGGAAGAGCTGGGTAGAACCCCGTTGTGTTTTGCTTGGCTTAAACAAGCTTTGCGCTTCTGGAACAAGACCATACATAAAGAACCTGAGGATCTCATTAGAATGGCTCTTGAGGAATCTTTTGACTCCAACACTGGCTGGGTTCATGACTTGCGTTGTGCTCTCCACAAGCTAGGATCCAGTAAAAACATCAACATTTTGGAGGCTGTCGATGTCGAAGGTATTATGTCTGAAGTTTTTGAGTCATGGAGGTTTAAGTACCCAAGTGACACCAATGCAGTTAGAGACATCCCTGATGAGAGAAGGGTTGGCTTTAAACGCCTCCGATACCAAAAATGGTTCGCAGCCAACAGCAATGATGAGAATGGCTTGATTCCCTTTACATCCGCCTTACATAAGCAGGATCAGATTCGTTCTATAGCACAGTTTAGAATGGGTTCCCATTGGCTGAACACAGAAAGAATGAGGGTGGTGGATAGAGCACACATCCCTCGCTCAATGAGACACTGTCAAATGTGTGGGTTCCAAAAACCTGAGGATGAAATGCATATGTTTGAGTGCCCTTTTATAATGATATTCGCCTCCGCTACCAGAAGCTGTTTACAGATATTTATAGGCATGTCCATGAGGATACCAACTTAACCGTATGGAATGTGGAATTCTGCGATTCCACATTCAGAACCTTTATGAATGGAAATGGCACTAAGTCTTTTTGGAGCAACCTAGCCGACTATCTTTCTACTTGTAGAAGAGCAAGACAGGAAGCCCTGGACTGCTTAGTGGCACCGTAATTTATCATCCCTTTTTTTCTTCTTCTTGTGACTTCTCATTTGTTAGCTTCTTACCTCCGCCACTGTAAGTGGTTGAGATCTGGGTCCGGCTCTAAGGGGGTTAATACCTACGCCACCAAAACGGTGGTTGGGAGTTTGGTTTGTTTGTCCTCGACACACCCCTGATGTAATGGGGTTTTTTGCTTTGTGGGTGCTTTTTCTTTTTGTTTAAAGCACAGAGTCTCATACACCCTCGCGGTGTCAAGTAGACTTTAACATGTAATGTAATGTAATGTAATGTAATGTACTGACAAAGCCTTACTGAATTCGTGACTAAGTATCAGAACCTGATATCCCAATCTGAGAGTAAACTGATTCAGTGATTCCTGTCCATTACCTGTAATTATGTATGTATTCCCAGGTTCGGGGGTTTACTGAGTGGGATATCTACAGGGGGGTTAGAACGGTTGCGGGGGGACAGGTCATAGGGGCGAGATACCGTTCCCAGGCGGCCTCCGGCCTGGGGACGCGTGGCGTAGGGATTCCCAGGTTCGGGGGTTTACTGAGTGGGCCGAGCTCGCCCAGATGGTCTCCCCACCCTCTCTCCCCTGATTCGCACATCGTTATTTCTCAGTTCGTCCTTAATCGTTTTTGAGCATAATGGCATCCCCAGGTTCTCGAACCTGGTGAGGGGTCGGGCCCGACCGGGGTTGCGGCCATGCTAGCTGCTCCGTGATGCACGAATTAATAGCAAATGAGGATGCGCTTGAGATATTTGTGCAGGAGGAGGTCACCCGGCAGCAGAAGAAGGTGTCAGTGCTAGGCAAGGAATCGCTCAGAGAGATATTAGCCTACAAGATGCGCGCAGTGCAACCCAGCTTCCCCAGGTCCTGCAGAGTTGCGCTGAAGGTGCGTTTTGTTTGGCTGACTTGAAGATGCGCAGTTGCATTCGGAGTTACCAATGTTCTCGATCTTGCAGGTTGGGAAAGGCGATCTGAGCTCAGATGTCCCTGCCAAAGACTTCAAGACCTCGTTCGACTTGTCCCAGGTCGTCGTTCAACTCATGTATCTCCGGAAGAAGGTGATATGCTTGCTGCTGTGTGTTGTGTTTTGTTGTTGCTGCTGTTCTTCCTGATACTGGTGACTGATCATGCTCTGATCTGTTGCTGTAGATGTTAATGCTGCTTCTGTAAGTGGGGCTGCTACTACTATGCATGCTGATACTGGTGCTATTTCTCTCCTTCATTGTTGACAGGAGTTGAGTGTGACTCAGAGAGATGGCTTCTGGGAGGAGTTCTCTGCCGAAGTTCTCCATCTCCCTCCTGCAACAACGTTGTGTGCTGAGGGATACTTCAGTCGTGATGATGAGGGCAGGGAAGGGGGTCACAGTGCTGGGCGTTCCCACCTTCTAGAATGCTTGTCCGCCCATGTCAAGGACCATGTGTCTATCCTGGGGGACCTGCCCTTGTTGCAGCAGCATATGGGCGTCCCATTTTAAGCCGTTGATCCGGACCTTCCATGCAACGTAAGTAGGGATCAGTGTTTGTTTTAGACATGATGTTGTTGCAGTCTAGGGTAACAGTCTAGGGACTTTCCCAACCATGGCATCCAGATCCAGGGGTGAGCTCCTCATAAGTGTCACCATCCTGAGAAAAATGAACTAACATGGTATTGCCATCTTACTTTATTTGCAGGTCTGCAAAGACCACAGCAGCACTAAGAAGAATGCTATGTTGGTATGCGACAACCCTGAATGCGGCAAAGGCAAGTGGCTGGATTAGCCTATTGGATGCTGCCTGCTTCTTTTGTTGATGCTTACGATTTTGATCTTGTACTTCTTGTGGCATGCTGTTCTTTGCAATCCCCCCCCCCCCCTCCTTCTATGCACAGACACACTCCAAGTCTGTTCAACAAAATTTGGCACACATTCCAGCCTTGATCAAGGTTGATTTATTTTACAAAAAACAGAGACTAGTTCCGTCTCAAATGGACATCTTCAGGTTGGGGTTACACGATTTGGCTCTCTCTCGACCCCCCCCCCCCCCCCCCCCACCACCACCACCACCACCACCACCACCCGCCAGCACGCACACACACACACACACACACACACATGTGCAACTTCTATTTTCTTCTCTGGACGCAGGATGGCATTGCTTGTGCTTGGTCCCTCAAATCACTGGAGTGCCTTCATCCTTTTGGTACTGTCAACAGTGCAGTCGGCAACATAGGCCGGGTGGGCGGAAGCGCAGAGCTATATCTCCAGTTGGTGACAGTGACAGTGACAATGACAGTGGCGGTACTGTATCAGCTGATGACATGGACGAAGCCGCAGCAACCAGACAACCACCTTCAGCAGCAGCGACAGCAGCAGCAACGATAGCATCAGCAGCAGCAGCAGCAGCAGCAGCGGCAGCAGCAGACGCCAGTTCCAACATGGTCATGGCTCGGGTTGCTGCGTCTCATCAGTTCAGAGATAAGGTGCTCACAGCCTTTGGAGAGGTGTTCTACCCCTTTGCGCTCGTTGATGGTGTGCTTCGATTCGAGGGCATTAACAGCGTACTTGCCTTTGAATTGGCAGACTTGTTGAAAAAGGCTGATGGGGGCGACAATACCAACACTTTGTTCTCGGACACGTTGCAGGCCACTATACATGTCTTTGCTCAAAGCTTTGGTGTAGATCCTGCCGTCTTGACAGCCTCAACACAGAGGGGGCAGAAGGTTTCTGGAGATCAAACTTCACCGCTACTATTCCTGGTAAATTCACCAAAAAGCCAGGAACTATCTCACCGTACATGAACAAGGGGAACGACCTGATGAGGGATATGTTGGGGTACCCGGAAGAGTACAAAGGGCATGACAGTCGTGATGCCATGGACCACCTAAAAGACAATCTCCTTACTTTCGTCACTGGGGCCAAAGTGAATGTCTTTGTGAGAAGGATGCTGGAAGGGCTTGTTCAACGCAATAGGACAACGCACACACTTGAACGTCTGACCCACAAGAACTACGAATCCTGGGTATCAGCGGCTACATGGTGGCAGGGTGTTCAGAGCCAACTGCTCACTGGTGCTGCTCCTCTGGCATGTGTCGCTATAGGGAGTGATGAAGGAGTAACCTGTAAGATGATGGAGTTAAGGAAATCCACTGTTAAGACAGCTCTGAACGGTAAGTTGCACGAGCGTTGTGCAGGGTTATAGATCAGGGTTTTTGAGCACTCCCTTGCAGCCCAACTTCTGTCACCCACCATCCCCCTCTCCTTCCCAAGCCTCCCATTCCCAACTCTACCATCTCCAGGTTTGAACCTCGGTTGGTGAGCAACAGCACATCCTGAAATCAATTCAACACAGCCATTAGGGGTGCCTGCTTGCAGCAGCAGCACTAGCAACCCGAACACCCATAGCACTCCCTTGCAGTCCCACTAAACCCTCCACCCCCCACATCTCCCCTACCAACCAACCAAACAGCCAACCCATCAGGACCCCAATTCATCAGGAGGGTCTACCTGCAGCAACAGCACTAGCAACCTGGCCACACCTAGCACTCCCTTGCAGACCCACTTCTGTCACCCACCCCCACCCTCTCACCTCCCACCCCCATCCTACTGCTTTTCTCAGGTCGAAAGCCATACCAGTGCTTGGATAAGCCCTATTCCGACGCAGATTGGTGCTCGATGTCCAAAGGCTGGAGCAAGCCGACACTGTGCCCACTCACATCTTACAGACTCCTTCAGACTGCAGCTATGATGTCGGTGGCGGAGCGTTGCTATGCGAGGGGGGACCATGTGAGGCAGTTTCGTTTCCTTGGCTTCAACTACTGGGCCTACAAGTCCCATGAAACCTTCCTTGTCAAGGACCGCGACATGGATGCTCCAGTGCTGGCCATCTTCGGGCACAAGGAAGACACTGGCGCTGACATCCAGTTTTCGGTGTACACACGCCACAGAGACGTCACCAAGTGTGCCATTTATTGGCTGTACTTGTACCTACAGATGGAGGATATTGTGCATGGCTCGGGCCTTCAAAGGGACTTTGGCTCAGCGGAAGAACCTTCTACTGCCTTCTGGGACTACTACTTGTTCCATAAGGAGGGGTCCTTGACAACGCAGTTTGACCCAAAGGCGCATGGTCAGGCAGTGCGCTCATCACAGGCGCTGACAAAGAACGTCTTCGGGGCCTCAACACATCATTCGAGAAAAACTTCTGTGACGCGAGACAGGACCTTCATGGACATGCCTGCAGAGTCACAGAAACAGATGGGGAACTGGGCGTGTTCTGTCTTTACCACTACGTATTCCAAGCTTCCTGATGGAACAACTGGCGCGAAACAAGGTGGCTTCCTGACCAGGGCGGAGTACTACTTGCCGCGGGCTGATCTACTGCCCACTGACTTCAACGAGTTAGAGAGCACGGGCCACGAGTTTGTTGCTGGCTTCCAGGCCATGGCTGAGGACTGGCCTTTCTCTGATGCTGACTTCTTGCATGCACAATTGTTGAACTGAAACTACGAGAACAGGAACACAAAAGGAGGTGCGAAAGGCCAGGTGGACCTCTAAGGCTTGTGGATGCTCACCGCTTACACAGAATTGTTTTTCAAAATCCAGTTCCAAGATGTGCCCTTCTTTTGGTGGGACAACCAAGAGCACACGATGTTTGACCAGCCCTTCTATAAGAAGCATGCCACAGCTTGGAAGTCATGGTGCAAGCTGCAGATCCGCTATTGTGAATTCATGGAAGAGGTGCGCACGTCAAACTTGAACAGGCCCCTAACCACTGTTGACGTGGCCCAGGTGTACACAATGGCTCTCAGGAAGCGTACCATGGCCTTGTTGTATGCGGGGGACTTTCGGTCACTGCTGGAAGACGCCGCGTCTGTTGTGACCGATGCTACCTTGGAAGAGATGGGAAAAGCTCAGGACCAGCTTGTGCTTGACTACACCAACAAGTTGGGTGATTTTATTAGACACCGCAAGAGAGCCATTGATTGCACACCGCCTGGCCCATCACCCTCTGCTGTCCACCATACGGATAACCCCCCACCGACGTTAGCCAACATGCAAGCACAACAAGGTCTAGCACAGCCTGTTGAGCTTCAGCCCATCCAACAACCATTGCATGCTAATCTGCCGTCCCACCTGCCTGTGCACCATACTGGAGATACGGTGAATTCTGGACGAGCTCAACTGCCATGTAACATGCCTGCGGCACCACAGCTCATGCAGACACAACTTGCGCCATTTGCCATGCAGATGCCTGCGTGGGCACCAATGATGGGCATGCCTTCTATTCAGGCACAACAAGGTCCTGCGCAGCTCATGCAGCCACAACTTGCGCAAGATGCCATGCAGGCGTCTATGATGCTGCAGCACATGCAACACATGCACGTGCAACAAATGCAGCAAATGCAGCAAATGCAGCAACACATGCAAATGGCAGAAAACCAACAGCTCAAGGCACAGGTTGAACAACTGGATCGCACACTTCGGCGTGTTCATTCAACGGTGATCGACTCCACCTTCTCATCTTCTCATGCTGCCATGTTGCATGGTGGCATGATACAGCAACAAACGCAGGCTATCCTAGTCTCGCAGAGAACATCAGCCGTCCTGCACAATCAGCCTCCTCTACACGGACCCAGAGTTGTCGCTCAGTCTCCCCCGAGGCAGCTTACAGCTATGGCAAGGCATGCTGCTCTGCCTTCTCCGCCCAACGTGACTCATTAGCATCTGGTTCGGCGTCGGAATGGTGCATTGGCAACCGCGGCCCGTCAACTGGCATTTCAACCGCCCAATGAAACGGATCAGGTGCGTGAATGAGAATGTGTGTTTGTCCCGTACCATTGCTTGTTGACGGTCCATAGGTTGCATATTTAGCTGGGGTGTGTGTTTGGGTTTGTAAGGGTGGGTGTGTGGGTAGGGAGGGGGGGGGGGGGCTAGGGGGGGCATCAGCATGTGATTTTGTCTATGTGGTGGGATTGGCTGTGGGCATGTGTTCATGAGTGTGTGTGGTTATGTGGTTGTGCAGTGCTTTGGTGGTTTATGCCTAGCCTTGTGTTCATTTGTATGTGACGTGTGTGTGATTGTGTTCTTACTCATGCCTTCTTTAAACATCTGTAGGCTACCATCGAAGTCGGTGTGCTGTCCAACACCATGCACATTACCCATATCGGTAGGGATTCGGTACACGTGGTGTTGTGTATAACTCTGCCGGAAGACCCAGCGTTCGAAGAGAGTTGGGTCATTCCCAATGGTTTCTTCCCTCCTCTCACGACATTCAAGGTGCAGCAGTGGTCTACATGGCTAGGCAAGGCGTTGGAGGCTGCATCATTTGAGAGTATTCTGAATGACTGGGACAATGGCATCAGCATCGTCAACCCTGGCGAAGGCCATACTACCATTGCGCCTCTGCGCTACCTTGAGCTGGCTCACGTGGATATTGCTAGCAACTGGCGCTACGCAAACGGTTGCTCTAAGATTCTGGGCTACATGAAGGGCATTGTCTTTGCATTGCACATGCGAGTGGTAGGTGGCAGAAGGTTAGATGACGCAGCTGACATCACCCATGAACCCATGGAGCTGTCAGCGGCCAAAGCAGATTTGTTGGTCGCCTGCAAAACCGATGCTGCTGCCATTGCCAAATGGGGTATGTCCGCTCTGGCCAAGAAAATAAGGCTCCTCCCCATGCACGGTAAGCCTTCTGATTACCAAAAGGGCAAGGAGGTCCAGTTTGCGCTCATGTATTAGCAGTGAATGGTACAGCAAGCGGATGCAGGGACACAACAACGCTAACGAGTAGAATGTCACTGCAGCGTGCACTAGTCCATGGCGCTCTCTAATCTGCTCAGCTTCAGGTGTGCCATTTGTTTCTGGTGGTGGAGGTAGTGGTGATGGAGGGTGGGGTGGGGGGAAAGAGTGATGGAATGGGGCTAGGGGGGAAGCACTGGCTCAGCTTCCCGTGCTTCATGTAGACGCCCACACTCTCTCATCTGCTCAGCTTTAGGTGTGACATTTTTTCTTTGTGGGTGGGTGGGGAGGGGGGGGGGGGGGGGGGGGGGGCGTCTGAAGCTTTAGGTGTGGCATTTGGTCTTAGGTGGTGGTGGTGGTGGTGATGGGGGGGGGGGGGGGGGGGGGGGGGGCTTAGAGAGTGTTTAAATGCGTCAAGGGGGGAAGCACTGGCTCAGCTTCACTTGCTTCATGTCGACGCTCACACTCTCTCATCTGCTCAGCTTTAGGTGTGGCATTTGTTCTTTATGTGTGTGTGTGGGTGTGTGGGTGTGTGTGTGTGTGTGGGGGGGGGGGGGGGGCATAGAGAGTGTTTAAATTGGGCTAGGGGGAAAGCACTGACTCAGCTTCCCATGATTCATGTACACGCCCACACAATCTAATCTGCTCAGCTTCGGGTGTGACATTTGTTTTTTGTGTGTGTTTGGCTGGGGAGGGGGGGGGGGGGGGGGGGGGGCTTAGAGAGTATTTAAATTGGGCTAGGGGGAAAGCACTGGCTAAGCTTCACGTGCTTCGTGTACACACCCACACTCTCTAATCTGTTCAGCTTTAGGTTTGGCATTTGGTCTTAGGTGGTGGTGGTGAGGGGGGTTTGTGGGCAGGGTATTTAAAACAGACCCCATGGGTTGCGTCTTGGGACGCACCCTAATTCGGTAGATTGCATCGTGGGACGCAGTCAAGTCCTTAGGCTGCGTGCTAGTATTAACAGAACCCGTATCCCATGGAAATGGAGTGGTGGTGGGCCAATCAACCGATGGATGAGACGCAACCAACATCCTATACCTGCGTCTGGGACGCAACGGACCCTCCCATGTTGCGTCTGCCACGCAACCGAACCTCCACATGTTGTGTCCTGCGACGCAGGAAGCTGCGTCCTGCACTACCCTGGTTGTGGGGTGGGATGGGGGGATATGAGAGTGCTTAAATGGGTAAAGGGGGAGCTTCACGTGCTTCGTGTAGAAGCCCCCACTCTTTAAAATGCCCAGCTTTTAGTGTGGCATTTAATATAAATACATGTGTAAAACAATCTCTCTCTCTCTCTCTCTCTCTCTCTCTCTCTCTCTCTCTCTCTCTCTCTCTCTCTCTCTCTCTCTCTCTCTCTCTCTCTCTCTCTCACTCACTCACTTTCCATCACTGATGGAGTGTTGTCGAACAAGCTTGAATTTGTTTGTATGGCTCGTGCTAGCAATTTGGCTGCTCGCCGTCTTCAGCAGTAAAAATAATGACTAGGAAAATAATGTAATGTGTAGAGCAATCCCTACAGAAAAAATGGCAGCAGGTTACACTACCAGTATATATATCAAACTTGCCATTGTAGTTTTCGATTTTCAATGTGGCGTTTCGGTCACAAACTGTTACAATTGTTTTTGAAGGCAACAGCTAAGAACAAAAGCTTTACCGTCACGGGTTGCCATGCAATATATTATTGATGTAACAGAAGAAGGTTCAACTCCAAGTGCATCAGCATTGGCACTATGAATGGATTATTGTTATGTGTGGTGTTTCAGCATACATTGGGCGGCTCACAGCCTTCCAATTCCAAGCCCCCCCATGCGACACCCACCTAAACCAGAATACCACGTACCATTGTAAGCCTAATTACAGATTTGCAAGTCATTAGATTCAGCTATAGCGTCTACTGCTCATAGTGAGTGAATTCAACACAATCGAAAACCAGCATCCGCTTTCGATTCTAATTTTGGGCCAGGGTCTTTCGATCAACGCAATACCTTATTTTCGTACATACCTCCGTTGAACCTGGACCAGCGTTGTTCTAGGGTATTTTAAAATCTACGTCTTAAGACCTAAGTTTTCTCAACATCTACGTTTAGTGATGTTGGAATCTAAGTTTCATGTGCTGAAATAATAATAAGTCTCATCAGCCACATGGTGACTACTGCTAGTTCCAGCTTACGCAGTGGTGTCCTTAAGCTCACGTCTTGAGAGTGGCACATTAGTCGGATGTAACAATTTCAATTAAAAAAAAATCAATCTCATCAGCCACAATCTGCGTTTGCAACGTAGCTGAGCATCCAGAACCAGCGTATGAGACGTGATATGTAACGTTCTGAAGAACACTGACATGTGTTTAAGGGCATAATTTCGACTTTAAGTACCAAGGCCCGCTTCGACACTAAAGACCCAGGCCATTAGGCCAATTTCGACCCCAATGACCCAGGTCCATGCCATGGCCCATACGACAGGTACACCCGACGACTAACGATCTTCCTCCATTGGGGCTGCACCTACCACCCAGCTTCTCGCATGACGATTCCCCCTCCTCAATTACGCTATGCTGCCTTTTGCCTTTAAGCTTTTAGCAAATCAAGCGCTGCGAAGGTCACCCTGCTTTTCCCCTATATGCACCAAGACAGAGCCGCGTATTCCGCCCCCCTCCCCGCCCCCCTATAAATCTAACTCCGTCAGCTTCTTCCACCCAATGGCAACCGCTCACTCACTGGTCCTTATCAAACCGAGCACGGGTTCGTAACCGCTTTGCTCCTTTTTCGTCCAGCCACGCCGCCCTGCGTAGATTTCTTTCTTTCTTTCATAGCGTGGGATGGCGCAGGCGTTCAATTTTTTCTGCTGAAAACCATCGAAAAATCACCTGTCGACCCTCGGCCGTTGACCTGATGACTCGCGTGTTCCGCGCCCCTCCCCTAAACACTGTACACATGCACATTAAAGTGACAAATGTAGATAGGTAGGGCGAATGGCTACAATGGTCAACGCCCTGGATGATGGCCAAATAATTGGGAGAGGCCAAAGCGCGACATAGTGAATGAGGCAAGGAAACTCATGGATCCATCATTCCATCAACGGTGAGCGATCTACCAACTCGCCATATCTGTGCTTTGCAACCATCCGACATCTGACAGACGCGCACAAGCACACGCACTAGCACGCGCGAACACACAATCCATGGTTGTTCTCCTACATAACTGTGCTTCAACGCATTTGTTCTGTTCAACCCCCCACTTTCTCATCTGCTCAGCTTTCGGTGTAGCATTTGTTCTTTGGGGGGGGGGGGGGGGGGGGGGGGGGGGGGGGGGGGGGGGGCATTTCACACACAAGGGGGACCAACACAATACACACACACACACACACACACACACACACACACACAATAACCCATAGCTGTGATACAACATATAACAAACACTCTTTCTCACACACAAGGGGGCTTGAGACAAGCGACACACACACATCAACCCATGGCTGTGCTACTACATTACTAACACTCTCTCACACACACAAGGGAGCACAAAACAAAAGACTCTCACACACACAACATAACCATGGCTGTGCTACAACATAACTAACACACACTCACACACAAGGGAGCCTAACACAATAGACTCACACACACATCAACCCATGGCTGTGCTACAACATAACTAACACACACTAACACACACAAGGGAGCCCAACACAATAGACTCACACACACATCAACCCATGGCTGTGCTACAACATAACTAACACACACTAACACACACAAGGGAGCCCAACACAATAGACTCACACACACATCAACCCATGGCTGTGCTACAACATAACTAACACACACTAACACACACAAGGGAGCCCAACACAATAGACTCACACACACATCAACCCATGGCTGTGCTACAACATAACTAACACACACTAACACACACAAGGGAGCCCAACACAATAGACTCACACACACATCAACCCATGGCTGTGCTACAACATAACTAACACACACAAGGGAGCCCAACACAATAGACACACACAAACACATCAACACATGGCTGTGCTACAACATAACTAACACACACTAACACACACAAGGGAGCCCAACACAATAGACTCACACACACATCAACCCATTGCTGTGCTACAACATAACTAACACACACAAGGGAGCCCAACACAATAGACTCACACACACATCAACCCATGGCTGTGCTACAACAAAGCTAACACACACTCCCTCACCCACAAGGGAGCCCAACAAAATAGACACACACAATTAACCCATCACATGGCTGTGCTAAAACATAACTAACACTCATTGTCACACACATTGGAGCCCAACACAATAGACTCACACACACACAACACAACCATGGCTGTGCTAAAACATAACTAACACTCACTCTAACACACAAGGGGGCTCAACACAAGAGGCACACACACAACAACCCATGGCTTTGCTACTGCATTACTAACACTCTCTCTCACACACAAGGGGGCCCAACACATGAGACACATACACACACACACACATCAACCCATGGCTTTGCTACTACATTACTAAAACTCTCTCTCACACACAAGGGGGCCCAACACAAGAGACACACACACACACACACATCAATCCATGGCTTTGCTACAACATAACTAACACTCACTCTCTCACACACAAAAGGGCCCAACACAAGAGACACACACACACATTCCATGGCTGTGCTACTACATAAGTAACAGTCTCTTTCACACACAAGGAGGCTCAAGAAAGACTAACACCAACAAAAGAGGCACACACACACACACACAAAGTACATGGGTTTCCTCCAATGCAAGCAACACTTGCACACTCACACTCACAAAGTACTATGTTGTTTTCCAACACACCCCATGTTAGGGGGACAACTTTGATATATTGGGAAACATGCATGTAACTGATTGTTTTACATCTCAATCATCCATACAAGTGAGTAAATTGTGAGTAGCATGGTCGCTTTAGTAAATGGATCATATGATCAATGCAATAACAATATCACTAGATCCATTCAGTAGCTTGACCACTAGATCAATGCAATAGAACTATCATTAGTTTTTAAACTTGATCAATGCAATAACAATATTTTTAGATCAATGCAATAGCAATATCAATGGATCAATCTAGTAGTAGTATCATTGGATCAATCCAGTGGCAGAATCACAGGATCAATCCAGTATCAATGGATCAATCATAAAGCAGAATCACATGATCAATCCACTATCAATGGATCAATCCTATAGCAGAATCACTAGATCAATCATGTAGCAGTATCTCTGGATGAATCCAGTAGCAGTATCAGATGATGAATCCAGTAGCAGTATCACTGGATGATTCCAATAGCAGTATCACTGGATGAATCCAGTAGCAGTATCACTTGATGAATCCTCTACAAGTATCACTGGACTAGTCATATAGCTGTAGCACTGAATCAATGGTGGTGCTGTGATGCTAGATGAGTGGCTTTGATTGCCAGACCACTTGGGAGACAACTTCTTCCTTCACGAACTCCACTAGTTTGCAAACTAGTTTCTTGCCCTTCCCTGGCACAAGGCAGGTGTGAGGCTTGGGCCTCAGGCGCCTTGCAGGAGACATGTTAAGCAGGATGGCCCTGGCCAAGGGTTCATTAGGATCATTGCACTTTTGCTTCAACTTGAAAACAGGCCTCAGTCCCCTAGCCCTGGGAGTGACGGCTTTGTTGGCAAGGGGCATTGGAAGGAAGGGATTGGTCGAGAAGTGAGGATTGATCAAGCAGATTCGTGGCCTGGTGGAGTTAGTTATCCAGTGGAGCAGTAAGATAAGCAAGTGGAACCAATAGAGCAAGAGGATAGCAAGCCGAGCACTTGGCTTGGCTCGAAACTGTACTTTCAGGCTTCGAACCTTCCAGCAGACTCTTAGAACAGGGTTAGAACAGGGTGCCCTAGAAGTGGTTCTCGAACAGGGTGGAACCGTTCCAGGGGGGGTATATGTATGTATGTATGTATGTATGTATGTATGTATGTACGTATGTATGTATGTACGTATGTATGTATGTATGTATGTATGTTACAGGGGGTCGGAGAAATAGGCTAAAGGGACTCGCCCAACCGTATAGGAAGGGCTTACAAAGAAAAAGTACTGATGAACTGAACCCCAAACAATCGTTTAACCGACGGGGTACCTGAGTTCGTGATACAGTAATAATTTAATTGTACAATATTATTAAATCATCATCTCAGCTGGGATGATAATTTAATTGTGCGATTATTATCACATTTTTATAAATTGTACCTGTACGTCAGTACAACACCTGAGGTGTAATCCAGAGATAGAAGGTCGAGTGAATCTTCTTCTGTTTATCCATGAATGTATGAAGAGATTGGATCGAGTATTTTTATAGGATTGACTAGATTTGTGTACTGATTTTTGATCGTTCAGAAGAGGGAGCAAAAACTGAAAATGAAGAAAAAACAATTTAATGATTTAAATAAATGGGGCCATGGGGGGGGATTTATTCGCGTTTATATTTTTCTTAGTACCGGTACTTGTGTGTTTACTGCCAAGGACGGCGAGCAGCCAAATTGCTGGCTGAAGGTACGTTTCCTAGTCCACGTTCGAAGAGGGGGTAAATCTGCCCCCCCCCCCCCCCCCCCCCCCCCCCCCCCCCCCCCCCCCCCCCCCCCCCCCAAAAAAAAGGATGGGGGAGCCAGTTTCATAATTGTTTTCGTAACTCCCTCCCTTCTGGCATCGAGTTAATGTGAAGGTAGAGCCCGAGAAGTGACCACCACAAGTTCTAAGTCTCCAAGTGTGAAAGTTGGGCTAAACCTGGCCAAGCCAGAAAAAGGATAGGGTCTAGGAATTGGCCCCCTTCCTCGAGGCCCTGTACAATTCACTACCGCACTGACAGGAACATTTGGCGGTCGTTTTAGGGGTTTAATTATAAATTTATTTTTTATTCCAGAGGAATATAGTTTGACGTAATACGGTACATTTGACGGTTTTTATATTAATTAAATCCATAAATGCAAATGAATGTTTATACTCGAACATCTTAAACTGGTTCATTGCCTGTCTGCAGAGGGTGCACCGCCAATGTTGATTTTAGTGGTTAAGATGGCTAGCAGGCAAGTTCCTGGCTGGAGGCATGTAACCAAGTTAAAGTTATAAGGAAAACAAACGTGTTTACAAGGCCACTTTGTAATCTTGTTCGAACGACTTCACCACACCAACAACATGAATAATCGGAATCTAGGATTACCTTGTCATACACTCTGTAAAATGATAACTTGAACCAGGGTACTACAATTGTTAATGTAAGATTCTTACAACGGCATAGGCTCGATATAGGAGAAGATGCTATTAAGCGCAACAGGCGCAATCATATAGAATAGAGATGTGTACTGCAGGGTACTGCAGTCACGTGCAGGCCACAGCTAGCCTGTGGCCTGGCGGCAGGCAACACGGTACCAGGAGGGAAAGGTACCGGTGTGCATTATGCCAACTCAGAGACTGATATATAAATCAGTCAATAACATCCCCCCCAATTCAAGGTATTCTTGAGCTCAAGAATTCCTGGAATTAACTGAGGGGCATAAGAAAATAAAACATATAAAGCTAGGGAGACTTTGGGGAATTTCTAGTAGCTGAAAGGGAGAAATCACTTTAGCAGGGGTCTTCAAAGAAATGTCAGTCTACTGGGGTAGCTGGCTTGGGTAGGAAACTGCAGATAGGCTGCAGGCTAAGTAGCAGGGAGGCTGCTGGAAAACTGATAGGAAACTGCAGATAGGCTGCAGGCTAGAGCAGATAGGCTGCTATGAGACTGTACTAAATACTGCAAAAGTGCTGCAGGCTCCATGGCAGAAAGGCTGCTTGGGGCTTGTTAAGGAAATTCCAGGCTTGGTTAAAGCTTGTGGAGATATCCTTGGCTACGAGAGTTGCATGATTCGAGACTAGAGGATTTGTCTTGGACAGGATGTCTGGACTAGTCCCCTCATAATTTGGGTGAGCTACAAGGGTTGAACCTAAATTAAAGCACAGACATCATGAAGAGACTAGGATAATCCTAAATTTAAAAGGGGGCAGCCTGTGAAAGTACATGGGGCAGTACAGGTGGCAGGTCATCTAATAAATTCTAGAGTGTTCAAGTCTAATACAACAGATAATGTTGGGAGCAATGTTTGTAACTCATTAGGTGCCTGACTTGCTGGGGAAACCATCAAGGTCAAGCTGCTGGCAGATCTGGGAAAAGAACTCATCAAACGATTTGGGGGCCAGACTGGGTGAAGCAAGGATATTGATAAAGGTGAAGTCCATGGGATTCCAGTTCATGCTAAGGCGGTTGACACACAGCACTTTTCCTCCAGGATAGGCACAGATCCTGGGGTCTATGATCATCTTTGGTCGAAAAGATAGTGCATAAGCATGTGCACTGGTCATGGCAGCCTGAAGGCAGATGGCCCACTGTAGAGTGGGTCTGGCTGTGGAGGAGACAGTAGGGTATGCTTGCACCATTTGCTGGAGCCTGCCAGTGTGCTTGATGATGGGGGCATAGGCATCAGATGGCACCTTGTGCATTGACCTGTGTGGGAATTGTTCCTTCTCAGAAGTCAGCAGGGTTGGAAACTTGCTGGTGAAAGCAGTGATGAGTTGGGGAAGTGGAGGCCTTGGCTTGATGTTGAAGGCTGGAGAAACAGGTCTGCTGTTCAGGTGGTGTAGGTTGCATCCGAATCTCGTGAGGTGAAGTCTGGAGTTGTTGGAGAAGTGGATGTGGTGGACGTTCTGGTTGACTTCTCCCAGTGGTAGGCCAATGTCTGTTGACCTATTGTCCAGGATCCACTGTTCCCAGGTAGTTGCTGTGTCCAGATCAGATGGCTTGAGTGATCCGTCCCCATCTATGGGGCCATCATATTCTTCATAGTTGGTCCTGATCTGGTCACTGAGGAGTTCCATCTGTGCTCTGGCTTGTTGCAGGGTTAGGGTGTCCAGATGTTGTGGAAGAGATGGAGTGGTGTCTGGTGGATCATCCACACCCAATCCAGGATCATCTTGCTGTTCGTAGACCTTCTGAGGGATGAGCTCTGGCATGTCATCACTGTCAGTGTCACTGTCAGATTCTTCAATGTAGTTATCTGCAGTACTGGGGGGAGTATTGTGATGGCAGAAAAGAGGGGGGTGGTCCTGGAGGTCTTGGTCTGCCTCCACATGAGTGGGTGGGTACTGCCCTATCTCAAGGTCAGTGTGGGGTGCAGATGGTGCAGAAGTAGAGTGGAGATCCTGGAGGTCTTGGTCTGCCTCCACATGAGTGGGTGGGTACTGCCCTGTCTCAAGGTCAGTGTGGGGTGCAGATGGTGCAGAAGTAGAGGGGAGATCCTGGCAGTCTTGATCAGCTCTACTGGGGGAAGTCTCATGAGTGGGTGGGAACTGCCCTGCCTCAGAGGCAGTGTGAGATGATGGAGTCTTGGTAACCATCATGATGTAGGCAATGGGAGGCCCCACAGAGGGTTTACTGGTGGTAACTGGGGAGGTTTGAGTGAGGTAGAGTCCATGCCTTTTGGGGCATGATAGGAGCAGTTTGGTACCAGATGGTCTTGGAATGGAGAGGGTGGCTTTGGTCTTGGACAGGTGTACTTGGAGGTCTGGGCACAGGTTTGTGGCTGCATTAATGCTAATGATGTTGGGCATGTTGCAGTCAGCAAGGAGTACACTGTTCAGGATGATCAGAGTTCTGCCATGGCCCTGGATCTTGGCCTTCCCTATCTGCTTGCAGAAGATAGGTGGAGAGTCTTGATCTGCCAGTTGCAGCCTAATAGGCTGTGGAAGGTCCTGAATGTCATGCAGGTAGAAGGTGTTACTTGTTGCATGAAAGTGTGCTGCAGTATCTATGATCCATTCTGTTTGCAGTGCTGCCTGGAAAACTTCTTCATCATCTTCTAAAGTGCATTCATCATCAGCAAATGTCCAAAGAATGCTGTATCAGCCAGGGAGTCATGTGGCAAGGAAAATGAATCAGACTTGCCTCTGGTTGGTGTAGCAAATCTCATGGGTTGGAGGTTGTCTTCATCCAGTGCCAGGGACAGGAAGTTGTGCTCCTCACCCTCACTGTCAGAGTTGGAGGTTGAGGTGGATTGATCACCATCAGCAACATGGGCATGGCGTCCCTTGCTGTGGTATCTTCTGGGGCGTTGCTGCCTCCTGTCAATGGTCTTCCTGTGGGCCTTCTTGTCGTCAGAATCCTTGTCATCTCCTGATCTCTGCTTGGGAGGTGACTTAGATCCGTGGTCAGCTTCATCTGATTCAGCTGGTTTGAAGGCTAGGTCAGTGTCCTCACTGGTGCATTCCCTGGAGCTATGGCCGATTCCTTCACAGTTTCAGCAGGTCATCTTCCTGTAGGAGCTACTCCTGTCTCTGATGGGGAGGTTCCTACTGTTGAATGGTCTCCTGACTCTGTATGCTGCAGCAGCCAGTTCAGCCTCTTCTGGGGATGGTGCAGGGTCAACTTGTTTCACTAGACACCAGTTAAAGATGGCACTTTGGAGTGAGGAAAAAGTGGGAGTAGCTGTGGGGTTGAACTGGTTGATGAATCCATCATATTCAGGACGTGAGTTCAATCCTTTGACAACAAGGTTGAGAAAGTTGCTGACAGAACAGGTACTTTCACCTTGGATCTTGGGGATTTGAGCATACATGTCAGCTGCCCTAGAGAGGTAGGTCTGCAGAGATTCAGTAGTAGTCATACGGACGGCATATAGGTTAGTCATGGTAGTGTGCTCTAGCCTGCTGCCTTCCTCAGAGTATAGGGAGTCCAGAAACCTGAAGGCTTTAGTGGCCATATCTGTGTTAGCATGAATGGCCGCCTGGATCGCGTCTGACACCCGATCTATGATCATCTTGAATGCCTTCTTGTTCTTCCAGGTGGAGATCCTGGTGGGGACACCACGGGCCGGAACAGCTGGATCAGCACCCGCAACAACAGGGTAAGTAATGTCTTCAGGAGGGTAACCATCAGAATTAGGGGGCTCGCCTTCGACCACCGGCTGTTGGCAGTCGAAGGCGATGGCAATGGTGTCCCTATCGGACTTGAGGTCGAGGAGTATATGCACCCTGGCGCAACGCCAGGTGTAGAGGTTGTTACCAGTGAAGATCCGGGGAGGTTGCATGATGAGGTCTTCTGTGTGGGAGTCTTGGCGTTGTAGGTCGGAGTGTTGGGATGTGGGGAATTACGAGGGCGAGGCAGGGGAAGTGGGGATGGAGTGCTTGTGGGAATCGGCGATCCAAAGGGATCCAGCGGATTGGTGGGGGGTGAACTTTGCCAAGCGGCAATGTTCGACGACAGGAGCTTCTCTTAAGCTGGGGTCGCAAGCAAATTTGATCGTCTAAGATCAATACAGCGCTGTGTGGGTCTCGGTGAGGGCGTCGTCCTATACTCACTTCATAGATTTTGGTGACTAGTGGTCGCTCTTGCTTGCTCCAGTCGTAGGACGCAGTGGCAGATCCAAGGATTCTTGGTAGGAAGCGGCAGGCGGAGCAGCGGGAAGTTGGATCCGCACAGGGAGTCCAGATGCTTAGTTAAAACTTGGGCCTTCGACTAGTCAGAGGGGAACTGATTCCGAACGCGGAAATCAGCGGCTGTTCTTCGTTAGCGTCTAAAGATGGCGCACATAACCTGTTAATGTAAGATTGTTACAACGGCATAGGCTCGATAGAGGAGAAGATGCTATTAAGCGCAACAGGCGCAATCATATAGAATAGAGATGTGTACTGCAGGGTACTGCAGTCACGTGCAGGCCACAGCTAGCCTGTGGCCTGGCGGCAGGCAACACGGTACCAGGAGGGAAAGGTACCGGTGTGCATTATGCCGCCTCAGAGACTGATATATAAATCAGTCAATAACAACAATGCGCGCGCGGCAATACGATTTTGCGCACACTTTTTGAGCGCCACTTCGTGTTTCACGCAGTTTTTTCAAACCCCTGTGGGCGCAGCACAGTTTTTGCACTACCAAAAAAGCGCTGACCAAGATTACGTTTATGCGCTTTAAGCGCTGACCAATTTGACAAATGTAGTACCCTGACATGAACTATATCAAAATCCAGACCACAGGATTCTAAAAACACACTTGTTGGGGGTGGTTGTGTGCAGGGTACTTCAAATGGCCAAATTTGCCAGCGCTTTAGCGCACTTGAAGACAAAAAAACTGCGCTTTGTAGTGCAAAAAGCGCAAAACCTGCTTGCAGCGCCCACAAGGGATTGCAACAAACTGCGCTTAAAGCGCAGAGGGGGTCAAAAAGTCCGCGCTCAAAAGCGCAAAAGTGCGCGCTTTGAATTACCCTGGTTGTGAGGTACATTGGGTACTACGGCGATACATTCAATTATCAACATCTTTTCATTCAATCATCAATACATCTCTTGCTCAGTTAATCTGAGTTCCAGGACCTGCGACTAAGGCATCTCATAAACAAGATGATTTGTGTACTGCCGAAGACAGCAGGCAGCCAAATCTTATAAACAAGATGATTTGTGTACTGCCGAAGACAGCAGGCAGCCAAATTGCTGGCGGAAGCTATGTAACCAAGTTCAAGTTCATAAACAAGAGCACACAGTGTATTCATGCCTTGCTCAGCACTCAAATCCGAATAATGAATTAGAGTAGAAGGACCAAGAACACGACGTCCTCAGCACTCAAATCCGGATCAATCCCCCCCCTCTTCGGAGGGAGCATCTGATCATCTGAGAGAGCATCTGATGATCTGAGGGAGCATCTGATGATCTGAGGGAGCATCTGATGATCTAAGACCATCAAAAGATGACAATTCAGATTCTTCCTCCTTGTCAGCCTGTTTCAGTGATACGATTGGTCTAGTGGTACACCAAAACGCTTAATCGAAGCAGGGTCGGGGGGTTCCCCCTACGGCCACCCTGCACGTTGCAGGTTGTTGTCAACTGCGGTGACACTTACTACGTCTGCCATGGTGACTTTCCCCAGCTGCGGCGTACGGGAGGGTCCCCTTAACACCACGCCCCTCCAGGCGTTATCTTTTTTTTCCTTCAACTGCGGTGGTAGCTTGTCCAGTCGAGGTGGTAGCCCATCCTCTGCCCGCGTACAACGGGTTCTTTTAATACCACGCCCACCAGGCGTTATAATTACTTTTTTTCCTCCCTTTCGTACAGAGTGTTACATGTTATGCTACAGCATATAGCAGTAGCATGACGCGTTACTAAGCACATTCACCAGTGCCTTATCTGTTTAAGCCCTTCCTACACGGTTGGGCAAGTCCTTCTAGCCTATTTGGCCTACCCCTGGACTGTAATATACACACAAGCACAAGATAATACCCAGGTGACGGCCAAGGTGACTAATACCTAGTGACGGTCCAGGTGACTGAGCACCTAGTGACTAATACCTAGTGACAGCCCAGGTGACTGAGCACCTAGTGACTAATACCTAGTGACGGCCCAGGTGACTGAGCACCTAGTGACTAATACCTAGTGACGGCCCAGGTGACTGAGCACCTAGTGACTAATACCTAGTGACGGCCCAGGTGACTAAGCACCTAGTGACTAATACCTAGTGACGGCCCAGGTGACTAAGCACCTAGTGACGGCCCAGGTGACTAAGCACCTCGTGACTAATACCTAGTGACGGTACAGTTGACTACCATGCCACTGGGCGCGTGCTGAATGCATGCCTAGGTCTTGTACCCTTGTAGCTAGGTCTTAGGCATGAGTTTAAAGGCGGACACTTGCGTCTTTCGAATCATCTAATCACAATGAGTATGACTGTAGTTGGGGTTTACTACCATATGGCATTTCCCATCGGTAGGCCAGCTTCTTGTTCCATAGGCGGCCCCACCTAGCCTTATGGATTTGAATAATCTGCCACCAGGGGACAGATGCCTGCTGCAAGAAGTAGTGGCTAGCATGTGGGAGGTGCTCAGGGGATGCTATGGTCCACAATGAGGCGTATATGCCATGCATGTTGCCCCCCCCTGTTGTAGATTTTCGTAGGGAGGTTAGCCTTGACCCCCCTGGTGAGGTTGGGTGTTGCTATCGTAGGGGGCAGGGTGGTACCGTAGTGGTGGAGCGATCGATAAATATGGTCACCACAGTCGGAGGTCTCCGGTTCGAATCTGCACTGATATGCGCTCTAGAAACCCCTGGTTTCCGTGGTTATCGCAAAGGGGGTATTGTTAACTGCAATATGCAGACGGTTAGACGCCATACCTGGCGTATAGAACCTTGTAACAATTATTATTACAATTAGTGCCTTTCAAAGGCCAGCAGCTTGTTGAAGGCCTCCCATTTCACATACTTCTTCGTCTGAGGTCTGGGTTTTCACTCTGACCCATCCAGAAGGTACTCCAGAGTTTGCAGGAAGTTCACTGCCCTTTTGACGAAATTCCTGCTGTCCGTCGTCGTTGGAGAGGTCGAGGGGTTTGAACCAAAAGCCTCTTGAGCTTTGGCTGGAACCCAGTTCAATTGGTTGTTCGAGGCGGTGATCTTTTCAGGTTCTAGATGCTTAAAGAAGCCTTGCAGAGTGCTTTGCTTCTGGTGATTTTGATATACTAGAGGCCGCATTCGTCCCTCTGGGGATCTTTCGAAAGGCTCAGCCATGAGATCTGGGAAAGCTTGTGAAGCCCTGCGTGTTGAGCCGGCTGGCTCGGCAGCAGTTCCCAAGGGGGTCGGTGAGCCCTATGTGGAGCCTATACCATATTCTCACGCCTGATAACACGTTGACGGGTTTTTAGTCACGGACTATACAAGACACCTTGATTTGACGGTTGCTCCCGTCAAATTAAAATAGTAGGGTGCCCTGGCGGGTCCCCTGGATGTCGGCCCAGGGGGTGGGGTAATGTTCGTCAAGCAGCAGTGGCAGCCTCCTTGGTGAAAGATGCACAAGCAGGTGCATTCGTGTCCGAACAATTTAATATTTGGGGAGTCAAGAATCAATATAGCATGGCATGGCATCAGGGTTGTGCAGGACGCAATGTCCTGCGTTGCAGGAAGCAACATTTAGAGGGTCTATTGCGTCGCAGACGCAGCTTTCGTAGATTGGTCGCGTCGCAGACGCAGGTTCAGGATGTCGGTTGTGTCTCACGTTTTTACCATGCGTCTCATCAGCGGTTCGCCTACCATCGTTCCGTTGCCAGGACCTGCCCCGAGACTGGACCAGGAACTTAGGTGGCCATTTCACTGTCATATCCGGGTTGTTCATAATCAGACACACGGGGCGCACATTTCACTGTCGTATCCGGGTTGTTCATATTAAGACGCATGGGACGCAGCCCAAGGATTTGACTGCGTCCCAGGACGCAACTTGCGAAATTGGGTGCGTCCCTGGACCCAACTTACTGAATTAGGGTGCGTCCCAAGACGCAACGCCTGGGGTCCGTTTGAAGTACCCTGCATGGCATGGCATTACTATTCAACTTGGTGGCCTGCACGGCTTATGAACTTAACTTAGCTCACTGACTCCCCGAAGTTCCATGGAGGCAGGTGCAGCAACTCCCGAGGCTACAATTGCTACTGCGCAACCTGCAGGTACTAGTGCGAAACAACAGATTTCCTTGTCAAGCACAATGCGCTGATGCAATGAGCTGCGAGAGGCACGGAGATGCGAATTTTCCAAGGGGTGATCGTAGACATACTCCAGGTCCCTAGATTGAGTCTACAGGACAGGAGGGAAACGACAAATGAAAACGCCATGAAAAGTCCATGAAAAGTCCACAGTCTGCAAACCTGAGATCCGTACGCGAAAAATGCCCTCTGAGGTGAGCTGACCCCAGCGGGAGTCGAACACGCGTCGCCTAGATGTAAGGGTAGTCAGTTAACCTGTTAATTTGACCGGTTGTCTTGGGAAAAACAGCACGAACAGCACCAACTACACCATTTTGCGTAAGTATCGCATAGGTCTGAGCCTCCTAGGGGGCTGACCAACGGCAAATTTACCGGTCAGTACGGTAGTTGTTTTCCAGGTCCCAAAAGGCCCCCCTTGCGTAATGCATCAAGCTAAACAAGGGCCTCTCCTTCGGTATTTCCTTAGGATATGCAAGCCAGCTGGGAAGTCAATCTGAGAATGGGTAAGGCCAACGATCAGCAAGTAGTTCAAGGGCGCTGCAATGTGATACGGGTGTTTCCTTGAGATACCTAAGCCAGCTGGATAGTCCTTCTCAGCAGGGGTAAGGCCAACGGTCCACAAGTAGGTCACCAGCGCTGCACTGTGATACCGGTGTTTCCTTGGGATTCCCATGCCAACTGGGACACCCTTCTAGTGGGAGGTGGGAAGTCCTGGGAGGGGGGAACGCCAATGTACATCAAGCTTGTACAAGGGACTTCCCCTATCTTGCTCCTGCTCTGGTGAAGGAGGCGAGAGGCTGTACTTTCAGCCAGGGCCTTGAGACGCCCCTCAGGCAATCTGGAGGTGCTGCGGGGCGAGGAGGATGGGGGGATAGTGAGGGGAGAGGAAGTCAGGGAGGAGGATGGTGAGGGGAGACACGGTGATGGGGGATTGGGGGATGGTGATGTAGGGGTGGTGAGGGAGGAGGATGGTGGGGTATGGGCAGTGAGGGAGGATTGGGGGATGGTGATGTAGGAGTGGTGAGGAAGGAGGATGGTGAGGGTAGAGGTGGTGAGGGAGGAGGATGGTGAGGGTAGAGGTGGTGAGGGAGGATGGGGGGATGGTGATGTAGGGGTGATGAGGGAGGAGGATGGTGGGGTAGGGGCAGTGAGGGAGGAGGATGGTGAGGGTAGAGGTGGTGAGGGAGGATTGGGGGATGGTGATGTAGGATGGGGGGATGGTTATGTAGGGATGGTGATGTAGGGATGGTGAGGAAGGAGGGGTGATGGTGATGTAGGGGTGGCGAGGGAGGAGGATGGTGAGGGAGGGGTGATGGGGGGAAAAGATGGTGGGGGGAGAGGTGGATTTGCTGTTGTTGCTGTTATTGTAGTAATTTATTGTTTGCAGCTGAATTTGAATGCCTGTCCTGTTGGCTATAAGACGTAAGGTCGGGGGATAGGGAAAGGGAGCTGCCAAGTAGTGCAGGTCATCATACTGTTTTGGGAAAGGAACCAGTGTCTTAACGTAGTTAGTGGTTGGCCCCAGCGCCAGTGAACAGGCTGGCCCCCCTCAACCTCACGCCTCGTCATAAGGCGCAACGTATATTGATTTACAAAGCACCATGGTTCATTTTCATCGTATAATTATTTACAAAGCACCATGTTTCATTTTCAGTGTATAATTATTTACAAGCACCATGGTTCATTTTCATCGTATAATTATTTACAAAGCACCATGTTTCATTTTCAGTGTATACTTATTCACAAAGCACCATGGTTCATTTCAGAGTTTAATCAGTTACAAAACACCATGGTTCATTTTCATCATATAATTATTCACAAAACACCATGGTTCATTTTAGCCTTTGGGGAGCTACTAGTAGCTTAGTTGGCCCTTCAAAAATGGTTGGTGTCTTCCCATCTCCGCCTCCGTCCATCTGCGTTCGATTTGATGGGGCTTAAGAACTGGGTTTGGATTTTGGGATGATGACTGGTGATTGCTTTGAATTTGGGTTGATATGTATTAGCTTTGGAAGTTGTGTTCAATTGATATGTCTGCGGAATTCCGGTGGACTAGTAGTGGTTGTGGAATTCGTGTTCCATTAAAGGAAACCCAGAAGACTCTAGCTTAGCATCCCCAAGCTTAGCAAACTCAGAAGACTCTAGCTTAACACCCCCAAGCTTAGCAAACTCAGAAGAATATAGCTTAGCACCCCCAAGCTTAGCAAACTCAGAAGACTCTAGCTCAGCACCCCCAAGCTTAGCAAACTCAGAAGACTCTAGCTCAGCACCCCCAAGCTTAGCAAACTCAGAAGAATATAGCTTAGCACCCCCAAGCTTAGCAAACTCAGAAGACTCTAGCTCAGCACCCCCAAGCTTAGCAAATTCAGAAGACTCTAGCTTAGCACCCCCAAGCTTAGCAAACTCAGAAGACTCTAGCTCAGCACCCCCAAGCTTAGCAATCCTAGAAGACTCTAGCTTAGCACTCCCAAAACATGAAGGTGCACTAGTGTGTACCTTCATGTGTCACTTGATCTTCAAAACATGGGAGTAGCAATTTGGCTGCTAGCCCTCTTGTGCTACGTGTGATGTTGATGATGATGATGATGGTGATGATGATGATGATGATGATGATGACGATTGTGGTAAAATGCAGGTAAATAGTTGTACAGTCCAGGGGTAGCCAAATAGGGACTTGCCCAACTTGAAACAAGAAAGGCTCTTTAAAAAGCAAGCGCTGGTGAAAACCTTTTTTTTCAAATCTGAAAGTGGTTTTTTTCTAGCTTAATTGTTTTAGGCCTCCTCCAGGGACAGCGAGCTAGTGCTGTATATAGTTTTGTATAGCTTTTATGGCTTTGTTGGGCAAAACAAAACTTGTATTTTTACATTTTACAGCGACAATTTCGCCAAAACGGGGTCAAAACTAGCGATCGCTACATATAGCGGAAATCCCGGCGGAAATGAAAAGCCCTGCTGGTGAAGTGAACCCGAACAAATCGTAAATGACGGGTCCCGAATTTCGCGCCTTGCGGATAACGTAGCATTACGTTCCTTACATTTATCAATATGTGTCACACTTATTAATATGTGTAACAGGATGATGATGATGATGATGATAATAATGATGATATTGATGAAGTCATTTTTCCTGGTGCCCTACTGGGCTCTAAATGTGCCTGCAGCTTGACGGAATCAAGGGGGACTAATGGACACCATGGACAGGTTCTATGCAGCGTTGCCTGCGACGCAAAGAATTGGCGGAGAGTGATCGCGAGGGAGCGACAGGTGGCAACGGAAGCGAGTTAGTTACGAGACCATTGGCTGACGTGTCACTGTGCCAGGCTTCAGCGCGATCAGACGTTCGGTCGGACGGACAAATGGATTAACATGGGGGCGGAAGCCCACTTAAAGAGGGGGCTCCGCCAAAAACAGAATAAGAAAAAAACAGAAAAACACAACCCTGACGCATGAGCAACTACTCGCCTTGATTGCGGCAGTATCCGTGAGCTGCCAGTACCCTCGTTGCTGGCCAGAACGCTCATTAGGAGCCTGAATGGTTCCTCCGGAGAATCCAAGCTTCTGTATGGAAGACAGGCAGAGTGATGTCATCTCAGACAACATTTCGATTTATAATTTAAATTTTCCATCATGCTCGTCATGAGCCAGAACACTCCTTCCTGAGACTGAATGAGACTGCCTGAAAGACAGGCAGAGTGATGTCAGCTCTTAGACAGAGTTCACGAAGATTATCATTTTGAATTTCAATTTTGCAGCATGCTAAGCATTCATTGGGGAACAATACACAGTGAGCAGTAGTGTAATGTGATCCTTATATCCTATTGATAGGTTCAGTAGGTGTGTAAACTCTTTCAGCTTCCTACGTTGCCGCTCCTGTGCTTTTTCGCCCAGCGAGCAGTTCGTTATCGTAATCAGATTTACAAGTCATGCATGTTAGAAACATCAACAGCTTCAGGGGGTCCTTCAGGCGAATTGAGAATGAATCTCCAAGAGCCGATTTGACTCCTCCATCCGTGGATAATAAAAGGAGAGGGCCAGCGAGCCTCCAGAATAATTCGAATTGATGATTCGTTCGCTTTCTGAGTCACTCGGAACTGGACTGATTTAATCGCAATCTTACAATCCTTTCTCGAATCCGGCTGGCCAGTGGCTTAGCGCTAAATCTTTCCCAGCCCTTCCCTATGCGTACGGGGTAGGACAGGGGACAGTGGGAAAAGGGAGACATGGAGGTAGGGTCAAGAGTCAAGGGGAAGTCAAGGAGGATAGGAGAAAGAAAACACAGAAGGGGGGGAGATGGAGGGAGGGTGAAGGAGAAGTGAAGAAGGATAGGAGACAGAAACGAGGGAGGGGGAGGGGGAGGGGGCGGGGGGGGGGGGGGGGGGGGGGGGGGGGGGGGGGGGAATGATAGAGGGAGAGGTGAAGAAGGAGAGAGGGGACAGGGGGGCAGGTAAAGTGGCCAACGGCCACACGGGCTACCGTACTAGGGGAGATGGCTGGGTGGTGTGGAGATGGCTGGGGGGTAGGGGGGTATATTTGGGTGGAGTGGAGATGACTGGGGGTTAGGTGGGGTGCAAGGGGGATAAACATAGTGTGTGTCAAGGGGGTGGGGATGGGGGTCAGGAAGATTTTGGGGGAAACAGGGATCATGTAGGTCCTGGGGGCTGGGGGTGTGGGGGGGTATATTTATAGTAGGGAAAGGAAGGGGGCATGTATTCGATATTTTGCAAAGGGGGAAATATCTTGCTTGTGTGCATGTAAGTAAGGGGGGGGGAGGGTGTGCGTTCAAGTGCGTTGCATGTTACATAACCAAGGCCAGAACAGGACCCAGGACCTAGGTGGGTGGGGTGGGGGGTGGCCTCCGGCCACACGGGCAATGTGCTAGTATATACATACATACACATACATAATGCTTACCTTGCTTTCTCGAAAAGGCCACCAGCCTTCTCAATTGTATCCTTGTATTCTTCCTTGATCGCGTTGACGTCAAATTCTTCTTCACCCATCTGAAGGTGGAAGGTCTCCATGATGCCCTTGCCCTTCACCTGGAAGTTCAGGGTTCAGGGTTTAAAGGGAGAGGGGAGGCAGGATGGTGGTTCAACTGAGTAACATGGAGGAGTTAAGCAAGACACCATAGCAATTATCTTTCTAGAAAAGAAGAAAACAACTGGATGTGGAAGATCTCCATGATAGCCTTGCCCTGGCAGTTCAGGGTTTAGGATTTATGGTGGAGGGTCTAGGGCTTAACAATTAGATGTCGGTAGGTGGTGGTTCCCCCCTCCCTTCACCTGGCAGTCAGAAGGGAGGGGGGAGACGGAGACAATGCATGATTCTAGGTTGGGAAAGTCCTTTTAGCCAAGTAGGCTCCACCTGGAACGCTCCATGCAAAAATGTTTTTTTACAACTTGCCACGGGGTACAAGGTTGAAGGAACCTTCCCGTTTACTTTCACAGGGGAAGGTAACTGGAGTTTTGGCGGAGCCCCCCCTTCTGGGAAGCGGGAGCCCCCAGTGTTACCCATTTGTCCGTTCGTCCGTCTGACCGCTGACCGTGAGGAAGCCCGACACGTCAGCCAACGGTCTCGTAACTAACTCGCTTCCGTTGCCACCTGTCGCTTCCTCGCGATCACTCTCCGCCATTTTTTAGCGTCGCAGGCGACGCTACATCGAACTTGTCATCCCTGTTTCGACAAATGGCTCAATAGTATAGAGTTCCTTGAACAAAGGCGGGGCAGGGTTTGAATACCTACGGGTGCGCTTTAGTGTTTGCGGTCGCTGTCAACCGCCATGGTAGCTTTATCCAGGTCAAGTAGCAGCCCGTCCCCCACCGCCGTAAGAAGGGGCTCCCTTAATACCACGCCCCACCAGGCGTTATCATTAACTGTGGATTTTCCTTCCGCAGACCGCTACTGCGCCTGAGCTCGGACTACTACAGACAGCACGGAGGAAACTTCTCGGCCTCTACCAAAACAGTAGGTCAGAAATCGTTAACCTAGCAACGGGTTTGAACCCCCGACCAGTCCGACAAAGCTGGTCCTACTGTTCCAACCAAGCCCAAGCTCTTTTCACTGTTACATGTATACAGCTGAATGTCGGCTTCTCTTTTTTGGCGGAGCCCCCAGTGTTACCGATTTGTCCGTCCATCCATCCATCCATCCGTCTGACCGTGATGAAGCCCGACACGTCAGCCAACGGTCTCGTAACTAACTCGCTTCCATCGCCAAGTCGCTCCCTCGCGATCACTCTCCGCCATTTTTAGCATCGCAGGCGACGCTGCATACAACTTTTAGCTTTTCTTCTTATCTGATTCTTATTATCTGATAACCGCTAGAAACAAATTTCTAGAAATTGAAAACAAAACATGGGGGAGCCCACCGCGATGCCGCTAGTACATGGGTCACTTCGATCGATGCCGGCAGTACATGGGGGCACTTTCCTCAATGCCGCCAGTATCTTCCAAGCGTCAGTATTGCATGGGGGCAGTACATGGGGGCACTTACCTCGATGCCACCAGTAGCCTCCCATGTGTCGGCATTGCCAGCAAACTCAAGCAAGGAGAATGTATCAGCAGACACTTGGATGCCTCCATGGTTGGCAGTACTCTCCATTCTGCGTGGGTGGTAGGTGGTTGGGTGGTAGGTGGTTGGGTGGTTGGGTAGATACTTGGATGCCCCCATCGTTGGTAGTGCTCTTCATCCTGCAGGGGTTGTTGGGTGGTTGGGTGGTTGTCTCCATGGTGGTTGGTAGGTGGTTGGGTGGGTAGATAATTGGATGCCTCCATGGTTGCCAGTGCTCTTCATCCTGCATGGATAAGTGGTTGGAAGGTGGTTGGGTAATTGCCTCCATGGTGGTTGCCTCCACGGTGGTTGGGTGGTTGGTAGGAGGTTGGGTGTTTGCCTCCATGGTGGTTGGGTGGTTGGGTGGTAGGCGGTTGGGTGGTTGCCTCCATGGTGGTTGGGTGGTTGGTAGGTGGTTGGGTGGTTGCCTCCATAGTGGTCGGGTGGTTGGTAAATAAATAAATAGTACGCCTTGTTACGAGGCATGAGGTTGAGGGGGCCAGCCCGTTTGCTTTCACTGGGGCCAACATCCAATAGGGGGGGGGCCTGCTCCATGTGCCTTCTGCACGCGACAATGGAATGGAAGGAGACAGTGGCGTGGGTGTGGACTTGGGTGCAGAGCTTGAGGGCGGCTCCTTTGGAGATACCTAAGCGGGTGAGGTTGGGAAGTGCATTGATAGGTATGGTCCCTGTGGTACCCAATGTAACAACTGAGTGCATCACTTCATACACCCGATCTTTCAGAGCCTGTGATAGGTTCTTGTGTTGATTTCCCTTTTCGGCATATTTAACCGAGTGGTTGGTGCCTGAGCAGTAGCTGACTTCAACTATGTGGATGGGAGGACATGAGGTGGGATTGGAGCATGTTTGTCGATTCGGGGTCAAGAGGAGGTCTTGTCTGAGTTTGTCCCTGGTGCTTTGGGCCATGTAAGGGGGTTTCAGCCACGAGGGCGGCCTGTTCCCCAGTACCTCACTGGGGAGGTCCTCCAGTTTGCCAGCGTCCATGTACATAAGTTTCCCTCCCTGTTCCCTTTTGGACTCTACATTTTGTATTGATTTTACTGCAAGGTTATGCCGATTAAAATACATCCCTGTAAAGGTTGCGTGCTTGCAGCCCGCCAGCAGGTGACTAGCCCCATCTTGTCATGTGTGACAAATGGGGCAGGTGTCTGATGAAGGTGGGTGGGAGTTACTACCAAATGGCATTTTCCATCGGTAGGCCAGCTTCTTGTTCCATAGGCGGCCCCACCTAGCCTTATGGATTTGAATCTTCTGCCACCAGGGGACAGATGCCTGCTGCAAGAAGTTATGGCTAGCATGTGGGAGGTGCTCAGGGGATGCTATGGTCCACAATTAGGCGGATATGCCATGCATGTTGGTCCCCCCTGTTGTAGATTTTGACAGGGAGGTTAGCCTTGACCCCCCTGGTGAGGTTGGGTGTTGCTATCGTAGGGGGCAGGGTGGTACTTTAGTGGTAGAGCGGCTGTTAAATATGGTCACCACAGCCAGAGATCTCCGGTTCGAATCTGCACAGACATGTGCTCTAGAAACCCCTGGTTTCCGTGGTTATCGCACGGGGGGTATTGTTAACTGCAATGTGCAGACGGTTAGACGCCATACCTGGCATCTAGAACCTTGTAACAATTATTATTATTGTCTAGGGGGCAGGGTGCTGTCAGCTTCACCCGGAGGCTGAACAGATGAACATATATGGTCTATGTGAGCCACCTCTCCTACATAGTCAGTATCAGAGATATTTCTAAGCGCTGCCTTTTTGAGCCCAACTGTGCGTTTCGCGCAGTTTTTTTGCAACCCCCTGTGGGCGCAGCAAGCAATTTGTGCCCTTTTTGCACTACAAAGCGCAGTTTTTGTTGTTTCAAGTGCGCTTAAGCGCTGGCCAATTTGGTAAATGGAAGTACCCTGGTCAGTAACAGAGGTATTTCTAGGGAAGTGGGCAGCTTTCTTGGCCAGCTTATCTGCCTCCTCGTTGCCATGGATACCTGCATGGGACCTCACCTAGGCCAGAGTGGTGGGGGTGCCACTAAGGACTCTGGCCAGGAGGTGTTTTCCAATGGCCTCAAGGAGTTGCTTGTGGATACATTCCTCTACAGAGTTGGGGTTCTGGATAAGTCTCCGAATGAGATGGAGACTACAAAGGCTATCAGTGTAGATGGTGACGGGGGTTGTTGGGGGTGTTCGTGCTAGGGCCTGGTGGATAGCGCATAGTTCTTGGGTGGTTGGTAGGTGGTTGGGTGGTTGCCTCCATGGTGGTTGGGTGGTTGGTAGGTGGTTTGCTGGTTGGTAGGTGAATGGGTGGTTGGTAGGTGGTTGGGTGGTTGGTAGGTGGTTGGCTGGTTGGTAGGTGAATGGGTGGTTGGTAGGTGGTTGGGTGGTTGCCTCCATGGTGGTTGGGCGGTTGGTAGGTGGTTGGCTGGTTGGTAGGTGAATGGGTGGTTGGTAGGTGGTTGGGTGGTTGCCTCCATGGTGGGAAGGTGGAGGACAGTGGTGGATAGTGAATGGTGGACGATGATGCCAGGGTTGTGCCATATGGTTTTACATCAACTTACACAAAGACGTTTCATACAGCGCTTTGGTCGGCGCACATTTTCTCTATGGTTTAGGGTTTAGGGTGCGCTTTGGTCGGCGTACATTTTCTCTATGGTTTAGGATGTGATTTGGTCGGCGCACATTTTTTTATGGTTTGGGGTTTAGGGTACGCTTTGGCCGGCGTACATTTTCTCTATGGTTTAGGGTTTAGAGTGAGCTTTGGTCGGCGTACATTTCTCTATGGTTAAGGTTTTAGGGTCCGCCTTGATCGGCGTACATTTCTTCTATGGTTTGGGGTTTAGGGTGCGCTTTGGTCGGCGTACATTTTCTCTATGGTTCAGGGTTTATGGTGTGATTTGGTCGGCATACATTTTCTCTATGGTTTAGGGTTTAGGGTGCGCTTTGGTCGGCGTACATTTTCTCTATGGTTTAGGGTTTAGGGTTTAGGGTTTAAACTTGGTTCCATACAGTCCTTTGGTCGGTGTAAGTTTTCTTTAGGTATATCTCAGCAACCATTTAGCTCTTGGTTTTTTTGACGCACAAACTGCTACATACCTGGAAGACGTATGCATGGTGTATCCAAACACACAGCACTTGGCCAGCATGGTGCCAATGACTCCAAACACATCCACATGGATGGTGGGCATTGGTGGATGGTTGGCGATGGATGCTGCTGCCCTCACACCCACCCACCCACATACCACCCGCACTGCTACACACCCACCCACCCAAATAACACCCACCGGGATGCCGTGTTCATAGTGTCTCCAAACACAGAGAACTTGGGTAGCTTGGTGCCAATGACTCCAGACACAACAGAACCAGTGTGCATGCCGATGCGAATGATCACGGGCTCATTGTTGTGCGGCATGTTCACCGTTTTGGAGATCCTAAGCATGTCCTTGGCGAAGTCCAAAACTTGAGAAGCACTCTTTGGATGATCGTGTTCAGTGGACACCTTGGGGGGGGGGGGGGGGGGGGGGGGGGGGGGGGGGGGGGGGGTACAAACACATTAAAGCTCATTTCCAGGCAATGAGTACTAGGGATCTAAGTCCACATTTTTGGAAAGAGCAATCAACAATAAGAGGAGACGAGAGATAGGGAAGAATGATTACAAAAAGCAGTGACTAGTCACGTCAAATGGACATCATCAGGCGGCAGTAATCCAGTTCGACTCGGTCTATTGACTGACCATTTAAATTTATGTGTGACTGGTCGCATATTGAGCGCATATGTGCAACCCAAGTGCAACGGGCTGCCCCCCTGAACCCCACGGAGCGCAGGGATATTTTTTCCATTAAATATCGATCGCTAGTTTTGACCCCGTTTTTGAGAAATTATCGTTGTAAACCTGCTGTAAAAAAGTAGAAAAACAGTTCCCCCCCCCCCCCCCCCCCCCCCCCCCCCCAAAATGGCCCCAAAAAGCTACAAAAACCTTTAAAACCCTCTATAAAGCAGACCCTAGAGGAGGCCTAGAACCAGAAAGCTAGAAAAAAACCACTTTCAGATTTGAAACAAAATCACTGGCGAACGGGGGGGCTGGGGGGACATTTCTGACCAGTTTAGCAAGACCCATGCGTCGCCGGACCCATGCGGCAACGGTGCTGGCAGGTTCTTCGCTGATGAGGTGAGCCACTGTTTGTTTTGAAAGCACAACAACAAAACAGTGGGGCGAGCGCGGAGCCTGGGGGGTTGGGGGGACATTTCTGACCAGTTAAGCAAGACAAAGGTTTAGGGTTTAGGGTTTAGGGACATTTCTGACCAGTTTAGCAAGATCAAGGTTTAGGGTTTAGGGTTTAGGGACATTTCTGATCAGTTTAGCAAGACCAAGGTTTAGGGTTTAAGGTTTAGGGACATTTCTGACCAGTTTAGCAAGACCCTTGCACCAACATGCAATGATTGAATGGTGACGCTTCGTCGGGAAAAAACAGGGTCGCTGACCTTGACAAAGCCGTCATTGTCGTCCCTCTCCATGATGCCCGGGGGGTTGGGGGGACATTTCTGACCATTTTAGCAAGACCCATGCGTCACCATGCAGTGATGGAATGGTGACACGTCGTCACCATGCGTCACCATGCAGTGATGGAATGGTGACACGTCGTCACCATGCGTCACCATGCAGTGATGGAATGGTGACACGTCGTCACCATGCGTCACCATGCAGTGATGGAATGGTGACACGTCGTCAGAACAAAAATAGTGTGAATAACCTTGACAAAGCCGTCATTGTCGTCCCTCTCCATGATGCCACAGGAAACGATGTAGCAGTCTCCGGCTGTCTCCACCTTGCACACCTGATGGTGGGGGGCGGGGGGGGGGGGGGGGGGGGGGGGGGGGGGGGGGGGGGGCACAGGTGGTTGGGTGGTGGTGGCATAGGTGGGTGGTGGTGGTGGCATAGGTGGTGGTGGTGGTGGTGATAAAGCCATTCTTGTCATCCCTCTCCATGATGCCACAGGAAACGATGTAGCAGTCTCCAGCTGTCTCCACCTTGTACACCTATCAATATGGTTATGGTGGGTGTAGCGTGAGTTGTATGAGGGTGGGTGTTTGGTGGGTTCCAAAAGGGTGGGTGTTTGCTGGGTGTTTGGTGGGTTGTATAAGGGTGGGTGTATGGTGGGTGTTTGGTAGGTTGTATGAGGGTCGCTGTATCGTGAGTTGTATGAGGGTGGGCGTTTGGTGGTTTGTATAAGGGTAAGTAGTGGGTGTTAGGTGGGTGTTAGGTGGGTTGTATGCGGGTGGGTGTTTGGTAGGTTGTTTGCGGGTGTGTGTGCAGTGAGTTGCACGAGGGTGGGTGCGCCGTGGGTTGCACAAAGGTGGGTGTATGGTGGGTTGTATGAGGGTGGGTGCGCCGTGGGTTGCATGAAGGTGGGTGTATGGTGGGTTGTATGAGGGTGGGTGTATGGTATGTCATGTTCAGAGGACACCTTATCAAAGCCATTGCTGCCATCCCACTCCATGATGCCACAAGATGGTGGTTGGGTGGTTGGGTTGTCGTCCCTCTCCATGATACCATGGTTGGGGTTTGTTGTCCCTCTCTATCCTATTGTACCATGGTTGGGTGGTTGGGTGGTTGGGTTGTCGTCCCTCTCCATGACACCATGGTTGGGGTGTGTTGTCCCTCTCTATGCTACCATGGTTAGGTGGTTGGGTTGTCGTCCCTCTCCATGATCCCATGGTTGGGTGGGTTTGGGCCCTTCTATGATACCACAAGATACGATGTAGCAGTCTCCACCTGTCTCCACCTAGCGCACCTATCAAAAGGGTACGGGTGAGTGTACTGTGAGTTGTATGGAAGGGGGCGTATAATGGGTATGGAAGTTGAATATGTCAGCAGAAGCCACACGGTGACTATAGCTAGCTCCGGCTTACGCTGTGGTGTCCTCAACATCACGTCCTGTGAGTAACTTTATTGTACGGATGTAACAATTTCAAATTTCAGCAGATACCACACTCTGCCCCCACCCCCACCCCCCACACACACACACCTGTCCACCATGGCCCCCCCACGCACCTTGTGTTTGTCACACAGGCCATCGAAGAGTGTGAAGAGTTTGTTCAGGAAGTTAAGCACGGCAGCAGATGCCACATTCTTGCTCATGGTCGTGAATCCTGATACGGGAGAGATACAGTCAGCATGCCAAGGTTTACAGTACACATATAGGGTTGCAGTACACATATAAGGTTGCAACAGATTGAGAAGAGTTTGTTGAGGAAGTTGAGCTCGTCAGCAGATGCCACTTTCTTACTTACTCCTGGTCGTGAATCCTGATACGGGAGAGATACAGTCAGCATGCCAAGGTTTGCAGTACACATATAGGGTTGCAGTACACATGCAAGGTTGCAACAGAGTGCGAAGAGTTTGTTGAGGAAGTTGAGCGCGTCAGCAGATGCCACTTTCTTACTTACTCATGGTCGTGAATCCTGATACGGGAGAGATACAGTCAGCATGCCAAGGTTTGCAGTACACATATAGGGTTGCAGTACACGTGCAAGGTTGCAACAGAGTGCGAAGAGTTTGTTGAGGAAGTTGAGCGCGTCAGCAGATGCCACTTTCTTACTTACTCATGGTCGTGAATCCTGATACGGGAGAGATACAGTCAGCATGCCAAGGTTTGCAGTACACATATAGGGTTGCAGTACACATGCAAGGTTGCAACAGAGTGCGAAGAGTTTGTTGAGGAAGTTGAGCGCGTCAGCAGATGCCACATTCTTTCTCATGGTCGTGAATCCTGAAACGGGAGGGATACAGTCAACATGTCAATCTGGGAGGCACAACAACTCACAAAATATGTCCATGTATAAGTTTACATAACTTAGGCAAATATCCAGATCCAGGGGCAAGCTCCTACTAAGTCACCATCCTGAGCAATGCCAGGTGACGTGGGCACGATTGTCAACTACTCACCAACAATGTCCATGAAGAGAATGGTGACCTGCTCGTGAGATCGGGCGAGCGATCCATACGTCTTTCCTTGCTCCTCCGAGTCCCCGCTCATGTAGTCAATCACGTGCTTTGGGAAGCTCTGGTGTGTGGGGGTAAGGGGGGTGGGGTGGGGTGTATAGGGAATTTTTGGCAGATCTGGTGAGTGGGGATAGGGGGTTGGTGTGGTGTCCATAAGGAAATATAGATAGCTCTGGTGGGTGGGGGTAAGGGGTGGTGTGGTGTGGTGTGGTGTGTATAGTGAAATTTGGGTAGCTCTGGTGCGTTTAGGATCATTAACATTATCACCACCCACCTGAGCCAATATTGATAGCTGTGCTTCTGTTATCCTTTCCAGCCTGTTGTAAGTCACTTCGGCCTTCGTAACGTCTTGATGAGTGATCACCAACCAAGTCCTGCATAACAATACAAACAGTTTGTTCAGTTTGGCTTGACTTGGCTTGACTTGGCCAGGCCATTTTTATCTTCTTCTTCCTGGTTTGGCTTGGTTGGTCTGAACTCAGACAGAAAGAGAGTATGTGTGGGATAGAGAGAGAGAGAGGGTGCCATAGGGGCGCAGAAAAGGGAAGGGAGAGGGTGCCTTAGGGGTGAAGAAAAAGGGTGCCGTCGAGCCTTCAAATTTGCAAATTAGGGGCTTCTTCGACACCCTTTTATGCACACTTCCCACCCAGAATGCACCCTCGCAAGCCAAACAAAAGTGCGCCGTAGACCGGGTGGCCATCAAAACGTATGTGGGGAGGCGCAAGCTGTTTATCGTCTCCAATTTGGTCGTAGACCCTGAAACCGTTGAAAAAAGTAAATAAGTGCCTGGGGGCTGAGATATGGGGGGTCCCAATAGGGTGGGGTGTGGGTGGGGGGGGTCGAGGCCGATCTCAAAATTTCTTCACAACTTCTCCATCTGTGGCCTGAATCGAACGTGCCGCACACCATCGAAAACGCCTCGGCGAAAGCGTTACGCATATGCAGTTGTTGGTCGATTACACACAGGGTGTAATTGAATGGATGTACTGGAAGGTACATCCTGTCTGGACGCCAACCAGAACTTCACAACCAGAGCCGACAAGTTATCGACTTAGCAGTTGGAAGCTCAAGCAGCAGGAATTCGCGCTTGTTTACAGCAACGGATGCAAATAAATATAAAGGGGAAGGCCAGGGCTGAGGCCGAGGCTAGACAAGCAAAAACAACCCGAGTCAGCAGTTGGAAGCTCAAACAACAAGAAGCCTGAGTCAGCCTCGTTGTTTTGGGGCAGAGTGCTGAAGTAAAGAGCTTTGGATGGTCTACAAGACATGCAGCAAACAATTGGCCCGACCTCTTGACAGCTGCCCACAAGGCTACCGGCAATTTGACCTGGATCAGGCTAGACAAATAGTGTACTTTATGCGGGTGTCAGGTGGATCGAGGTGTGGTTCACTGCCTGAGGCCCCTTTCGCCCGACACTGTTGTATCTCATTAGACTCCTCTGCCCTGCCTCTGACTGATATTATTTATGAACTACACTTCGTAACAAATGTAACCGCAGATGAAACTCACTATGCAGCCTACCTCTTAATATCGGAGATACTTTCGTGTGGGTGTGGGTGGGTAGGTGGGTGGAGGGGCAGGGGTCACGTATACAGAAGCCAAACCACATTTTAAAGATGACTAACTGATAGAGCTCGACTTGAGGGTCAGTATGCACCTAACTTTCATGACACAATTATTATTGGTGAGGAAGATATTGGCCTGCTAAGCTAATGGGGGGGGGGGGGGGGGGGGGGGTAAAGGTCAAAAAACAAAAGTCATAGCATGGGTGTCAAAAATAACATTCTTGATGGCCCCTTGCCGTAGACCCTTCAAATTTGCATTGACTCACTCACTGGCCACTAGTTACTTGGCTTCAACTAAGCCTGTTTCAGTGATACGATTGGTCTAGTGGTACACCAAATCGCTTAAACGAAGCGTGGTCGGGGGTTCAATCCCCCCTACGGTCACCCTGTGCGTTGCAAGTTGTTGTCAACGTCGATGGTAGCTTGTCCAGTCGAAGTGGTTGACCGGTCTCTGCCCGCGTACGATGGGTTCATTTCATACCACGCCCTACCAGGCGTTATCATTACCTGGCTTTATCTAGCCAGGCCTTGGCACTCACTAGCAGCTGCATTTTTTTATTTTTCTTCTTGCTTTGGCTTGGTTTGGCCTGCTTGTTCTGAACTCAGACTGAAAGAGAGTATGTGTGGGATAGATAGTGAGTGAGGGTGCCATAGAGTTGCAGAAAAAGGTGTCGTAGACCCTTCAAATTTGCATTGACTCACCCACTGGCCACTAGCTTTATCTAGCCAAGCCTTGGCACTCCCTTGGAGCAGCTACAACACTAAACGTTTGGTTTGGCTTGGTTTGGCTTGGTAGGTCTGAATTCACACAGATAGAAAGTTAGTATGGGACGTACTCACTGGCCACGAGCTACATCCAGCTACTCACTGGCCACTAGCTACATCCAGCCAAGTCTCGGTAGTCACTTGTATAAGCTGCAGCACTCAACGTTTTGTTTGGCTTGGTATGACTTGGTAGGTCTGAATTCACAGATAGAAAGTTAGTTTGGGACATACTCACTGGCCACTAGTTAAATCCAGCCAAGTCTTTGCAGTCAATTGGATGAGCTGCATTACCAAATAGGGTTCCTTCCTGTCCCTGCTGCCAACCCACATCGACTCAACAGTGGGCAATTAGCCGATGGTAGCTGCAGCATACTGTAGGGTTCCCCCCCCTCTCACCCTTCTACCCCCCACCCATACTCACTGGCCACTAGTTAAATCCAGCCAAGTCTTAGCAGTCACTTGGATGAGCTGCAGCACAGAGTATGGCTCCTTCCCACCCTCGCTGTCCAACCTCGGCGGCTCTGTGATGGCTGTGTTGTCCATGGTAACATCTGCCTCGTCTTGTCCATGCTCGCGTCCCAGGTCTTGGGCACGGTTTTGTGGATGGACAGGTCCACCGTTTTGTGGATGGAGAGGTCCACCGTTTTGTGGACTGTCCTCAGTGTTGCTGTGGAAAAAGTTACTTGAAAAATCCACCTCGCCTTGTTCTTGAGTAGTCGGGCAGGGATTGGTAAATACAGACGACCTGCGCGACTTGGCAGTACCCAGGGTACCTGATGAAAAGAGGTGCGATGATAGCGTTTGACAAAAAAAAAACAGTGAAACAAAGGCCTGCTTTGGTAGTTTGCTTTACCCACTGCCTCCGTGCTTTCATACTGTAGTCCAAGCTCAGGCGCAGTAGTGGTCTGCACAAGCAACAAACCCAGTAACCTTCCCCAGTGCAAGCGAACGGGAAGGATCCTTCAACCTCAAACCCTGTGTCAAGACGTAAAACAAAATCGATTCGCAAGTTTGTTCTGCTTACAGTTGCCGCCGATGGATGTGGCGTGTGTTCAGATGAATTGCTCAAAAAAGTGGTTGGCCCTAGTGCATGCAAACGGGCTAGCCCCCTCAACCTCGCGCCTTGTAACAAGACTTGCCATGTATTTATTTATTTATTTATTGTCTTTACGTAACAGTTGTCACATGATGGATGTGGGGAGTATTCAGTTGGATCGCTCAAAATAGTGGTCAGCCCCAGTGCAAGCAAACAGGCTGGCCCCCTTAATCCCACACCTCGTAACAAGGCTGGCCCCCTTAATCCCACACCTCGTAACAAGGCTTATTTTTTCTTCTTCTTGACTCACAGTTTCCACCTGGCTCTAGCTGGTAGTCAATCGACGTCATCATGGTTTGCAGTCGTAGCTGGGCACTGTTGAGGGCGGGGAGATTCTGACATGGGTCTTCCGAGTCTACACGAACTGAAATTTCTGATGCCGTCTGAATTGGGACTCCTACAAGATTGGGAGATGTTAGGTGAGGAGATGTTAGGTAGGGAGACATTAGGTGGGTAGGTGTTAGGTGGGGAGACATTAGGTGGGTAGGTTTTAGGTGGGTAGGTCTTAGGTGGGTAGGTGTTAGGTGGGTAGGTGTTAGGTGGGTAGGTGTTAGGTGTTTGGTGGGGAGATGTTAGGTGGGTTAGGTGGGTAGGCGTTAGGGGTTACGAGGATAGGTGTTAGGTGTGCTGCGTTAAATCAAATTAATAAATTATGCAGACCCTTTTTCTGCAACTGGCAGCTGTTGAATGGAACATAGAGTAACAGGCAAGAAGGCATTACATGCATGTGTTGGAAGTAATGATCACGTCTGGTGACTTGGTGAGGCGTGGTTTTAAGCAGAGATTTTTTTCCGGAATACTTTCCAATCGGAATACCTTCCAATCGGAATACTTTCCAATCGGAGACCCCGTTTTTGCCAAAATTGTCGGAATTTGAGGTCCCAGCTCTCAGACCCAAATCGCTTCCCACACGACGACCCGACCAGACACAACCCGACAGAATGTTCCATTCCGCATCTTCGAATCCGAAGTCGCCTGTTCGTCTCACGCGACCTGCCACCAGTCGAAATCGTGTAGAATTTCACGAGCCATCCGATTTTGCCACTCCCATATTGCATCTCGAACAACGCGGGGCGCTCAAACCACGTTCCCGCGGAAGCCACATGGATACTTGGCATGGTGATGCAAGGGGCTAGAATGCACCTATGCTGCTAATCTGCTATCAAAACAGTGCTTTGCATGCAGCATGGAGCAGGCTGCTAGAGAAGCACTTGAATGTGTGTGGCCGGGTCTATATGCATTGCTTTGCGATTATGTCACTGGCTTACCTACCTAAGCTTGACATGTTGTAGTTCAAGGCTTGTGGCTTCCAGGCTCGGTAAAGTTGTTACAAACGTGTGTAACGTACAACATCCATGTGCAAAATGCATGTTTTCTAAGCCCCCCCCCCCCCAAAAAAACTCGGGGAGCTGCGCCCCCCAGACCCATCGTGAAGGAAGTGGCGTTTCGCGCCGAGGTGACGATATAATCGGAATGAGGATGCTGTCCTGGGAGGAGGGAAAACAAAACAACCGGGAGGAGGGAAACAAAAAAAGGAATGAGATTTGCTCTTTCCGAGTTCAAAAAAAATCCCTGGTTTTGAGAGAGCCCTGTCTTATGCCTGTAGGTAACGGGCTGCTACTTTTCCTGGAAGAAGCTGCCATGGCGGTTGACAGCGACCGCGAACACTTAAGCGCACCCGTGGGGATTCGAACCCAGCACCTACATCATTCTAGGACCTCTGCCACTGAGCCATTCGTCAAGAAGACGGTACTAGGTAGCACTAGACAATCTGGGCAGGGGGCTGAGAGCGATGTCTATCAGCATGACCGACAACTGTGTGAGATACAACCCACCTTAGCAGCAGGCTCAATGTCGTTGACCAGAGCAGCAATGATGAGGTACCCATAACTAGTCGTAGCCCCCCCCCCCCCCACCCCACCCCACCCCACCCACACCCACATACACACACACACTACGCCCCACACACATCTTGCTTTTCAGCCCTCTTCCCTCCCCTTGCCTTTCACCCACCTTGGCAGCTGGCTCGATGTCGTTAACCAGAGCAGCAATGATGCTTCTAGTGGAGTGAGCGTGGGGTAGGAACAACATAAAAATAGCAATGCTCTTTGTAGACAGGCTAGCTACGACCTGATACATTTACTGCGTACACAATTGGAAATTCTTACGTCTTGCGACGGGGCATGGAGTAATCATAGTGACCATCGGGACGGCCTGCCTCCACTCCTCCCCTGTCAGCACCGCTTGAACCATCTTTGTCACCAGCTCTTTCTGTCTCTTGCTTTCCGAAGTGCCCAGGAGCTGCTCCCAGAGAAAGGACTCAGACAAGGTCAGAAGCTGTGGGGTGTTGCACTGTAGTGGGCCGAAGTACTCCGAACTAGCCTTGTTTTGGAACGCCACTTTAAAAGGGACACCGGGAGACGGCACTGTGCCGATGGTAATTTGAAGGGGGATGGTATCATAAAAGTTGGCCATCTGTAGGAGTTGAAAGACAGAGGTGTTGAAGGACATGGGAGTGGGTGAGTGATTGGAGCAGGTAGTCAGTAAGTCAGTTAATGATTTGTTTTGTTAGTTGTTTCGGACCACTACTTGAAAGGAAGCACCAGGGGACAGCAATGTCCCGAGAGTTACATCAAGGGGGAGGGGGTACCATTCCCCTCCAGGTTACACTCGGCACAAAGCTGTCTGCCTGTGCCCCCCTTACCATTGACCATCTGAAAGAGTTGAATAGCATTTATGACACGGGACTTAGTTTGTCTTTAGTAGATGGTCAGTTTGTTGTTTTGTTAGTTGTGTGGGTAGATAGTTAAGTAGTCTGTTAACCAGCTAGCCTTGTTTCGGACCATCACTTATATGGGGGCACCGGGGGGCGGCATTGTGCCGAGTGTGGCTTGAAGGGGGAGGGGTTACCATCCCACTTTAAATAAATCACACTCGGCACAATGCCATCCCCCGGTGCTCCCATATAAGTGATGGTCCAAAACAAGGCTAGCTGGTTAACAGACTACATCACTATCTACACTCAGCACAAAGTAGTATGTTAGCCAGCTAGCCATGTTTTGGAAAACCACTTTAAAGGGGGCACCAGGGGACGGCATCGAGCCGAGTGTGACTTGAAGGGGGATGGAATCATAGGCATAGACCATCT
The DNA here is from genome assembly GCA_013435795.1 of Chlamydomonas sp. ICE-L. Taxonomy (NCBI): domain Eukaryota; kingdom Viridiplantae; phylum Chlorophyta; class Chlorophyceae; order Chlamydomonadales; family Chlamydomonadaceae; genus Chlamydomonas; species Chlamydomonas sp. ICE-L. The sequence goes on along the minus strand of JACBWV010000660.1, from coordinate 4,635,228 downwards.
GAAGGAGTTGAATTACATGGGAGTATGTTAGTGCTTGAAGTAGGTAGCCAGTTGGTTAGAGAGTAAGTTGTTTAGTAAGTTGTTCAGTTAGTGGTTTTGGAACGCCACTTTGAAGGGGGCACCGGCGGACGAACTCACACGGGGGGACGAATTGCTTTCTGCAGACAGGCTTTTAACAGTATAGCGGATCAGCTGGACCGCAACTTCCGATAGGCTTGATTGACACACTTAGGGAGTGAACGACTGAGTGGGTGAGTGCCTGCACGGAGCTTTTCTTTTCAGCTACGAGCTGCAGCTTCTAGGCAGCTTCCATGCCTGCCTATACAGCCAAAACCAACGCAGTATACTGCACCTGGGCGCTGGCATCATCAGTATTCAACATCTGTTGATATCTCGACGCATGGCCCAGTGGATGAGTCAGGGAGCTGCCTAGAAGCAGCTGCTCGTAGCTGAAAAGAAAAGCCCTGTGACTACACAGAACTTCCTGCATGGCAGGCTGACTGACTTAACGGTTGCGAGGCGCTGGTTAGTTGCTATTCAGTGCACAGTACTAACTAAGCCCCGCAGTAGTTTGTGTGGGCGGGAGCTGGCTAGAAGCTGCATGCTACCCCTCCTTGTTTGACTAAGCCCCGCGGTAGCTTGTGTGGGCGGGAGCTGGCTAGAAGCTGCATGCTACCCTCCTTGTCTGACTAAGCCCCGCAGTAGTTAGTGTGGGCGGGAGCTGGCTAGAAGCTACATGCTACAGCTCCTTGTTTGACTAAGCCCCGCAGTAGTTAGTGTGGGTGGGAGCTGGCTACAAGCTGCATGCTACCCCTCCTTGTCTGACTAAGCCCCGCGGTAGCTTGTGTGGACGGGAGCTGGCTAGAAGCTGCATGCTACCCCTCCTTGTTTGACTAAGCCCTGCGGTAGCTTGTGTGGGGCGGGAGCTGGCTAGAAGCTGCATGCTACCCCTCCTTGTTTGACTAAGCCCCGCGGTAGCTTGTGTGGGCGGGAGCTGGCTAGAAGCTGCATGCTACCCCTCCTTGTTTGACTAAGCCCCGCGGTAGCTTGTGTGGGCGGGAGCTGGCTAGAAGCTGCATGCTACCCCTCCTTGTTTGACTAAGCCCCGCGGTAGCTTGTGTGGGCGGGAGCTGGCTAGAAGCTGCATGCTACCCCTCCTTGTTTGACTAAGCCCCGCGGTAGCTTGTGTGGGCGGGAGCTGGCTAGAAGCTGCATGCTACCCCTCCTTGTTTGACTAAGCCCCGCAGTAGTTTGTGTGGGCGGGAGCTGGCTAGAAGCTGCATGCTACCCCTCCTTGTTTGACTAAGCCCCGCGGTAGCTTGTGTGGGCGGGAGCTGGCTAGAAGCTGCATGCTACCCTCCTTGTCTGACTAAGCCCCGCAGTAGTTAGTGTGGGCGGGAGCTGGCTAGAAGCTGCATGCTACCCCTCCTTGTTTGACTAAGCCCCGCAGTAGTTAGTGTGGGTGGGAGCTGGCTACAAGCTGCATGCTACCCCTCCTTGTCTGACTAAGCCCCGCGGTAGCTTGTGTGGACGGGAGCTGGCTAGAAGCTGCATGCTACCCCTCCTTGTTTGACTAAGCCCTGCGGTAGCTTGTGTGGGCGGGAGCTGGCTAGAAGCTGCATGCTACCCCTCCTTGTTTGACTAAGCCCTGCGGTAGCTTGTGTGGGCGGGAGCTGGCTAGAAGCTGCATGCTACCCCTCCTTGTTTGACTAAGCCCCGCGGTAGCTTGTGTGGGCGGGAGCTGGCTAGAAGCTGCATGCTACCCCTCCTTGTCTGACTAAGCCCCGCGGTAGCTTGTGTGGGCGGGAGCTGGCTAGAAGCTGCATGCTACCCCTCCTTGTTTGACTAAGCCCCGCGGTAGCTTGTGTGGGCGGGAGCTGGCTAGAAGCTGCATGCTACCCCTCCTTGTTTGACTAAGCCCCGCAGTAGTTAGTGTGGGCGGGAGCTGGCTAGAAGCTGCATGCTACCCCTCCTTGTTTGACTAAGCCCCGCGGTAGCTTGTGTGGGCGGGAGCTGGCTAGAAGCTGCATGCTACCCTCCTTGTCTGACTAAGCCCCGCAGTAGTTAGTGTGGGCGGGAGCTGGCTAGAAGCTACATGCTACAGCTCCTTGTTTGACTAAGCCCCGCAGTTGTTAGTGTGGGTGGGAGCTGGCTACAAGCTGCATGCTACCCCTCCTTGTCTGACTAAGCCCTGCGGTAGCTTGTGTGGGCGGGAGCTGGCTAGAAGCTGCATGCTACCCCTCCTTGTTTGACTAAGCCCCGCAGTAGCTTGTGTGGGCCGGAGCTGGCTAGAAGCTGCATGCTACCCCTCCTTGTTTGACTAAGCCCCGCGGTAGCTTGTGTGGGCGGGAGCTGGCTAGAAGCTGCATGCTACCCCTCCTTGTTTGACTAAGCCCCGCGGTAGCTTGTGTGGGCGGGAGCTGGCTAGAAGCTGCATGCTACCCCTCCTTGTTTGACTAAGCCCCGCGGTAGCTTGTGTGGGCGGGAGCTGGCTAGAAGCTGCATGCTACCCCTCCTTGTTAGACTAAGCCCCGCGGTAGCTTGTGTGGGCGGGAGCCGGCTAGAAGCTGCATGCTACCCCTCCTTGTTTGACTAAGCCCCGCGGTAGCTTGTGTGGGCGGGAGCTGGCTAGAAGCTGCATGCTACCCTCCTTGTCTGACTAAGCCCCGCAGTAGTTAGTGTGGGCGGGAGCTGGCTAGAAGCTACATGCTACAGCTCCTTGTTTGACTAAGGCCCCGCAGTTGTTAGTGTGGGTGGGAGCTGGCTACAAGCTGCATGCTACCCCTCCTTGTCTGACTAAGCCCTGCGGTAGCTTGTGTGGGCGGGAGCTGGCTAGAAGCTGCATGCTACCCCTCCTTGTTTGACAAAGCCCCGCAGTAGCTTTGTGGGCCGGAGCTGGCTAGAAGCTGCATGCTACCCCTCCTTGTTTGACTAAGCCCCGCGGTAGCTTGTGTGGGCGGGAGCTGGCTAGAAGCTTGCTGCTACCCCTCGGTGTTTGACTAAGCCCGCGGTACTTGTGTGGCGGGAGCTGGCTAGAAGCTGCATGCTACCCCTCCTTGGTTTGACTAAGCCCCCGGTAGATTGTGTGGGCGGGAGCTGGCTAAAGCTGCATGCTACCGCCTCCGTGTTTAGACTAAAGCCCCGCGGTAGCTTGTGTGGGCGGGAGCCGCATAGAAGCTTCCTGCTACCCCTCCTTGTTTGACTCAAGCCCCGCGGTGCTTGTGTGGGCGGGAGCTGGCTAGAAGCTGCAATTCTACCCTCCTTGTTTGACTAATCCCACGGTAGCTGTTGTGGGCGGGACTGCTAAAGCTGCATGCGACCCCTCCTGTTGACTAAGCCCAGCGGTAGCTTGTGTGGGCGGGAGCTGGCTAGAAGCGCATCCTCCCCTCCTTGTTGAACAAGCCCCGCGGTAGCTTGTGTGGGCGGGAGCTGGCTAGAAGCTGCATGCTACCCCTCCTTGTTGACTAAGCCCCGCGGTAGCTTGTGTGGACGGGAGCTGGCTAGAAGCTGCATGCTACCCCTCCTTGTTTGACTAAGCCCCGCGGTAGCTTGTGTGGGCGGGAGCTGGCTAGAAGCTGCATGCTACCCCTCCTTGTTTGACTAAGCCCCGCGGTAGCTTGTGTGGGCGGGAGCTGGCTAGAAGCTGCATGCTACCCCTCCTTGTTTGACTAAGCCCCGCAGTAGTTAGTGTGGGCGGGAGCTGGCTAGAAGCTGCATGCTACCCCTCCTTGTTTGACTAAGCCCCGCAGTAGTTAGTGTGGGCGGGAGCTGGCTAGAAGCTGCATACTACCCCTCCTTGTCTGACTAAGCCCCGCAGTAGTTAGTGTGGGCGGGAGCTGGCTAGAAGCTGCATGCTACCCCTCCTTGTTTGACTAAGCCCCGCAGTAGTTAGTGTGGGCGGGAGCTGGCTAGAAGCTGCATGCTACCCCTCCTTGTTTGACTTAGCCGCGCAGTAGTTAGTGTGGGCGGGAGCTAGCTAAAAGCTGCATGTTACCCTGCCTTGTTTGACCAAGCCCCGCAGTAGTTAGTGTGGGTGGGAGTTGGCTAGAAGCTGCATGCTACCCCTATTTGTTTGACTTAGCTGCGCAGTAGTTTGCGTGGGCGGAAGATGGCTGGCAGCTGCATGCTACCCCATCCTTGTTTGACTAGCATCGTGTAGCAGCTTGTCTTGGATCAACACTGGATTATTGACGACAATTCAAGAGTAACGTAATTGCACATAGCGCTCAGTTACAGTGTGCCAGTTTTTTTTTTTTTCAAATCTGAAAGTGGGGGTTATCTAGCTTTATGATTCTAGGCCTCCTCCAGGGACAGCGTTTTAGTGGTTTTTACAGCTTTTGGTAACTTTTGGGGCCATTTGGGGCACACAAAAAACGTACCATACTGACAGCAAAATTTAACGCTTCGAAAGATTTCACGGTCATTTTGAGGGGGTTATTATAATTTCACGTTTTTATTTCACGTTTTTGTTTCAGAGGGCTGCAGAGGGATATTATTTGACGTTACACATTTCACGGTTCAATTTAATGGTTTCAACTTGAACATGTTACACTGATTCCATAGCTTTTCTTTTACGCTACGAGCAGCAGCTTCTAGGTAGCTCCCCTGACTGGCTATTGAGCCAAACCAAATGTGACCTAGAGCACCCTGAAGCACACGCAATTAGCTGTCTATTACTGCTGACATATTTGGGTTTAAGCCAGTGGCTGGCCGAAGGAGCTGTCTAGAAGCTGCTGCTAGTAGCTGAAAAGAAAAGCTCTGACTGATTCATTGCCTGTTCTTAAAATCACAATACAGACTTGTCATAACATTGTGTACCGGTATAGGTAGTAGTGTTCATACTATTACCATAGACCATGTACCGTTGTATCAGGGTACATGGTTATAGGGTCTGCAAGTAGGGTAGTACTCTGCATCAACTCATTTAATCACTAAATTTCCTGCTCAGTTAACTTGAGTTCTAGGACCTGCATTTAAGGCATCTCATAAACAAGAGCACACAGGTTAACTAGGTGCTCACAGCGGCAGCCGTACTGCAGTGGTGACATGGGGAGTGGTGACCTGCGCAGTACTCAAGCCAAGCATCTGAAATCCGTAAACATTAAGTATCAGGCAGCGCAATGCTTACGCCAAGCTTATGGAATCCGTAAACGTTTCCCACACCTGGGAGCGAGATAGACCAAAACGGCGAGAAACATTTAGTATCGGGCATGCGCGAGAAAACGTGCCTTGTAGAATCGCTGCAAGATACGCCTATTTGGTACGCGCAAGACAGCAGAGATCGAATTGAAAGAGCGCGTCGCATACTATAAAACTAAATCAAGGAGCGCAAAGCTCGCTCTCTGGCCGCAGCCTTCTCCGAACATCTTTAATATTTGTGAATCCAAAACTGCATCCAGTCCTTAGTATAATCCTCGATCCGCAATCAAAGTCTTAGTTGATTTCCCGACGGAGCATCTCACCGAAGCGTGGAATTGCGGCGGCTCGGGCGGTGGCTCATCCATGCGACCGAAGCACCTGGCGAGTTGTAAAAGGCGATTCATAGCTGCTTGCTTGACTGCCGGACACTGTCAGAACGGTTATGGATCGGCAGTCGGTGCAGTTCCAGGACAAGTCCAGTTCCAAGTGCGGTTCCAAGTGTTAGTGGTAGAAGTGAACCGTTTACGAAGGTACGACACTACACCATGCGGTTGTGCGGTTCCAACCAGTTAGGGTGGATTCCCGTTGAGCGTGGAATATAATAGAATAGAAAGACCGCACGTCGGCTCGGCTTTCAACTAACAACACGGAGGAATAAAATCGAGGAAGAATAAAATCGAAGTGTCAGTCGCACTGAAGCGACCGGCAGTACCAATCCCTCTGGTACTAATTACACCTGGATTACTCCTACCTGGAGTTCGCGGGAGGAGAACAACCACGGGAGGAGAATGGCAGTTGGGTTTCACACCGGCCGCGGCCAGCCGGTGTGAAACCCAACTGCCATGGCCGCTGGCCGGCGTCAGATACGCCTGAGGTACGCTCGCGGCGCGTGGCAGCAGTTGGGCTTGACAATTTGAAATACGGCGCTGATTTGAAGCTGCGTTTAAATTCGCTGCGAAGTTGCGAGTATCTCCCCCCCACACACACGCTGCACTTCTCATCTGCCAGCTCTATGTCTGCTGCTGCTGATTATTCCCCATACTCCGGCTGGCCAGTTCCTCCTCCCTCGCGCGATTTTTATTTTTCGCAATAGCCATTCGAATCCGAGCGCAGCTTCTAGTCATTCCATCATGGCTTGGCGACTATCCGAGGCTGAAGCTTTTAATTGTTCAAAACTTGCCAAATCTGCGAGGTACCATCTATACTTGCGTCCACAGTATTGATCGCGGCGCGGATCAGCAGGCTGGATCGATGAAAGGCAGATAACCAGACAGGATGACGAGTGCCTGGGGGGTAGGTAATTCCCATGGGTAATTGTGTACTCTCAGGAGATCACTGGGGTCGGGGTTGTGTTTGTTCGGTTTTTGGGTCACACGCGGGCGCGGACCCGCGAACGGGGTGGGGGGGTATTTCCTGTGTCATTTCCCCTTCTCCCACAACCCATTCCTCTGGGGGGGGGGGGGCATTGTGTGTGTAAGTGTGGCAATACTTGTGTGGGATGTAATATTGCACAGGGGGTTTGGATGGGTTAGGTGTGTGGGTGTCGTCCCGGTCGGTGGTGGGGGGGGCGCGCGCGGGCGGCGGGAGCAGGCGGGGCCCCTGCGGGCGGATACGGGGCCCCCACACGTATATGTGTGCGTTTAAGTGAATGCTTGGGTGGGGAGTCAACTAGTGACACGTGTGGTTATGGTGTGGGATGGGTGAGGATGGGGTCATGTGTGTGTGTATATGTGTGCAACGTGTTTGTGGTGGCCGGATAATCTATGTGGCAACATGGTGTGTTTTTGTGTGGGTGGGTGAGGAAGGGTCATGTGAGTGTGTATGTGTGTGTGCGTTAGTGTTTGTGTGGGGATGTAGATATGTGCGCAAGTGTGTTTATATGTGTGGGTGGGTTAGGAGGGGTCATGTGAGTGTATGTGTGTGTGCGTATGCGTTTTGTGGGCATATAAATACGTGCACATGTGTGTTTATATGTGTGGGTTGGTGAGAAGGGGTCATGTTAGTGTGTATGTGCGTAAGTGTTTGTGAGGGCATTTAGATATGTGCACATGTTTGTGTGTGTGTGTGCTCCGCGCTTCGGGCTCCACGGGGTTCGGGTGGCGGTTACGGCGGTAGATAACGGGCTGCTACTTTACCTGGACAAAGCTACCATGGCGGTTGATAGCAACCGCTAACACTAAAGCGCACCCACAGGGATTCAAACCCCGCACCTTCATCGGTTCAACGAGCTCAACCATTGAACAATGTTGAAATGGGATGTTTAGATGGGAAATACGTGAACAAGTCCTATGCGGCATCGCAAGCGAAGCGGAAAATTGGCAGAGTGTCTTGGCAAAGGAAAGACAGGTTACAACGATGGAGCTGACTGAAGCCAGATGTTATGAGAAAGTTGGCTGACATGTCAGGCTTCAAATTTTCAGCCGGTCGTACAGACAGACAAATGGGTAACCCTGGGAGCTCCAACCCCCAAGAAGGGAGGCTCCGCCAAAAGCATTGTGCAACAGACAGACAACTTGGGATTTTACTTGCAAAAGCTTAGGCATCATCTGGATCATATTTATTATGAGGGGTGGCACGCATGCGAGACCTTTTGCATACTCTGGAGGAGCTGATGGGTGGCACGCTTGCAAAAGCTTAGGCATCTTCTGGATCATATTTATTATGAGGGGTGGCACACATGCGAGACCTTTTGCATACTCTGGAGGAGCTGACGGGTGGCACGCTTGCAAAAGCTTAGACATCTTCTGGATCATATTTATTATGAGGGGTGGCACGCTCGCAATACCTTTTGCATACTCTGGAGGAGCTGACGGGTGGTACGATTGCTAAACCTTGTGCAACCGGCAGATGGGTTTAGGGGTGGCATGATTGCAAAACCTTAAGCATCATCTGGACCATGGTTGTTACGGGGGGTGGCACGCTTGCAAAATCTAAGGCACCATCTGGATTATGTTCGTTATGTGGGGTGGCACGCTTGCAAAAGCTTAGGCATCATCGTGATCATGTTTGAATTGAGGGTTGACACGCTTGCAACACCCTTTGCATACTAAGGAGGTAGTGTTTTTCTTTTCAGCTACGAGCAGCAGCTTCTAGGCAGCTCCCCTGACTGGCTATTCAGCCAAACTTTGCGCAACGTTGAGCACCTTGGAGATGACATACTCAGCTTTCCAGAACTGCTGAAATAGTTCGGAGTAGCCAAGTGGCCGGCTCAAGGAGCTGCCTAGAAGCTGCTACGAAAAGCCGAAAAGAAAAACACTGTTAGGAGGAGCTGACAAGTGACACGCTTGCAAAAGCTTACACATCATCTGCATCATGTTTGTTATGAGGGGTGGCAGGGATATATATAGCGATCGCTAGTTTGGACCCCGTTTCAGCGAAATTATCGCTATTAAAAAAGCAAAACAAAAAAGTTTTTCTGTGTGCCCTAAATGGCCCCCAAAAGCTACACAAAGCTATAAAAGGCAGTAAAACGCTGTCCCTTGAGGAGGCCTAGAACCATAAAGCTAGAAAAACCCCACTTTCAGATTTGAAAAGAAAATCACTGAGGGGTGGCACGCTTGCAACACCCTGTGGATACTAAGGAGGAGTTGAGGGGTGATATTTGCTGATACCTGTCCCTTAGCTTTTCTTTTCAGCTACGAGCAGCAGCTTCTAGGCAGCTCCCTGAGCCAGCCACAGGGCACTGCATCACAATTTAACCAGAACTGGAAGAATGATTCTACCAGCTTCCAGGTGCACTAAGTTGCTATATGATTGGCTGGGTAGCAAGCCAGTGGATCTGCCTAGAAGCTGCTACTCGCAGCTAAAAATAAAAGCTATGACCTGTCCGTATGTACATACACGTTGATAGAGTCTTTCGTCTAGGGCTAGCTCACGTAGACCCCACTGGTTCTCTTTTCGGCTAATACCAGCAGCTTCTAGGCAGCTCCCTGAGCCAGCCACTCGACCAAGCCTCAAAAATCCAGCAGCGGTAGAAAGCTGATTACGTCAGCTTCAAGGTGCACTAGGTTACTTAAGGTTTGGTTGCTTAGCCAGCCAGGGGAGCTGCTCGTAGCCAAAAAGGAAAACAGTGGTAGACCCCGGGGTTGTTCAGGACGCTGCGTCCTCCATCGCAGACGCAACGTTGAAGGCTCCGTTGGGACGCAGGATGCAACAAGGGGAGGGTCCGTTGACCATAAGGAAGGGTCCGTAGCGTCGCAGGATGCAGGCTATACAATTAGTTGTGTCTCAGGCAGCAGAGCTGGGGGTCCTCCTGAAGTACCCTGGTAGACCCATCCTTTCAGGTGAAAAACCTTTCATTCGGAAAAGAAAACACATACATGTTGTCTCCAAAATTGTAAGCTTGTGATATGGGAATATGTGATTCAGACTGTGTTAGTGGAATAGAACGATAGGAGAGGGAGGTGTAGATACGAACTACGGAACCAGGGTACTACTTCTTGCCAAATTGGTCAGCGCTTAAAGCGCACAAACGTCAAATTTGTCAGCGCTTTTTAGTGCAAACTGCGCAAAAACTGCGCGCTGCGCCCACGGGGTTGAAAAAACTGCGCAAAACGCGCAGAGGAGGTCAAAAAGGCAGCGCGGCACCGCGCTGCCGCGCGCGCTTAGTAGTACCCTGTACAGAACAATTACACGAGGAGGCGCTAGAAGAAGAGCGCCGTCTCTGAGGATTGAGATATTAGGGTCTAGGGTCAGAAAGACACAAGACGCCGGGAATAGGACAGCATGCAGTAACACAGCTACCGCTGACACTCCACCTGTGACTACTGTCAGTAAAATTGTATGCTTGTGATGTGTGAATATATAATTCATACTGCTGGTGGAAAATCGACGTTCTCTCAATCCTTGGTAGGATTGGGTTATTGTGTGTGTTTTTCAGCTAAATCTGGGCTGCTCAGCGTCCTCCGATTCCAAGCTCCCCCGTGCAATACCTTCGGAAAACTGGGAGCAAACTAAGCGGATTAGACAGTCAAAAGTCTTGCACAGGTCAAGTGGGTGCCTATGAAGCTGGTCATGAATCCTGATTCCTATGAAATATGGAAATACTTAATACAATTTATTAAAATGCGATCATAATAGTACAACTGAATCATCATCCCAGATGAGATAATGACTTAATTATATTCTATAATTAGATGATTAATGTAGCGTCAACTGGGGGCCCCCGCCGGTATATCGATTGTTTGAGGTTCAGTTCATCAATGTTTTTTTCGTATTAAGCCCTTTCTATTACGGTTGGGCATGTCCCTTAAGCGCATTTGGCCTACCCCTGGACGGCCTGTATATGTACTACATACATACATGCATGCTGGTTTTGTACGTATGTATGTATGTATGTTACAGTTTGCATCCTGTGTGTTATTGTTACCTTTACCTGTCTTCCTGTTGTTTTATTATATGTACATGCATTACAGTACAGTACATTACATTACGTTACATTACGTTACATTACATTACGTTACGTTACGTAATTACGTTGCATTACATTACATTTATGCCATACCCACAGCAGTCTGATCCTCACAGTGACCCCCTGCACAGTGACCCCCTGTACAGTGACCCCATGCACAGTGACCCCCTGCACAGTGACCCCCTCTACAGTAAACCCCTGCACAGTGACCCCCTACACATTGACCCCCTGCACAGTGACCCCCTGCACAGTGACCCCCTGTACAGCGACCCCATGCACAGTGACCCCCTGCACAGGGACCCCCTGTACAGGGGGCAAATACAGCCTATGATTGGTTGTATACCCTGTATTTGCTCACTGTGCATTCAACATGAAGACCCACGGTGCAGTGTCGTTAAGACTGTTGTTTGCTGCGTGAACTTGTACACCTACCATGGGCAGAAGACGTCCTAGGAAAGGTCGTACGGTGTTAAACGGTAGCACCTCAGGAACCACTCATCTTTGTAAAGCTCACATTGTACTGCTCACCGTGTATTGTTCAACATATTCAAATATATGTTACATTTGCAGTATGGGCAGCAGGATTATCCAGAACGCTGTGTCTTGCATCGCAGACGCAACGTGGGGAGATTAAATAATAAATAAATGCCGGTTGAGGGGGGCAGCCCGTTTGCTTTCACTGGGGCAACCACCTGTGTGTGTGGGGGGGGTGGGGTGGGGGGGGGGTGGGGGGGCTCTCAATCCTCTCATTCCCCTGGACGAGGGTTTTGGGCCTGTTCCGTCCATGTGTATTCTGTTCGCGACATAACAGTGGACTGGAAGGAGACAGTGCCATGGGTGTGAAGTTTGGTGCATAGCTTGAGGGCGGCTACTTTGGAGATATCTAAGCGGGTTAGGTTGGGAAGTGCATTATAAGGTATGGTCCCTCTGGTACCCAATGTAACAACTGGGTACATCACTTTATATCCCTGATCTGTCAGTTGGTTGGGAAGTGCATTATAAGGTATGGTCCCTCTGGTACCCAATGTAAAAACTGGGTACATCACTTTATATCCCTGATCTGTCAGTTGGTTGGGAAGTGCATTATAAGGTATGGTCCCTCTGGTACCCAATGTAAAAACTGGGTACATCACTTTGTATCCCTGATCTGTCAGTTGGTTGGGAAGTGCATTATAAGGTATGGTCCCTCTGGTACCCAATGTAACAACTGGGTACATCACTTTATATCCCTGCTCTGTTAGTTGGTTGGGAAGTGCATTATAAGGTATGGTCCCTCTGGTACCCAATGTAACAACTGGGTACATCACTTTATATCCCTGCTCTGTTAGTTGGTTGGGAAGTGCATTATAAGGTATGGTCCCTCTGGTACTCAATGTAACAACTGGGTACATCACTTTATATCCCTGCTCTGTTAGTTGGTTGGGAAGTGCGTTATAAGGTATGGTCCCTCTGGTACCCAATGTAACAACTGGGTACATCACTTTATATCCCTGATCTGTTAGAGCCTGTGATAGGGTCTTAACTTAATTGCTGCACCTGCCTCCATGGAACTTCGGGGAGTCAGTGAGCTATTCAGTTCATTAGCCCTACAGGCCACCAAGTTGAATAATAAATAATAATGCCATACCATGCTATATTGATTCCTGACCCCCGAATTAAATTGTACGGATAAGTAAGCACCTGCTTGTGCATCTTTCACCAAGGAGGCTGCCACTGCTGCTTGACGAATATTACACCACCCCCTGGGCCGAACTCCAGGGGACCCGCCAGGGCACCCTACTATTTTGGGTATCACACGGGGGGCTTGGCATTCCAAGACGGTGAGCAGCCCAGAGTTTTTTTTAGTTGGCTGAGAAAGCATTTTTTTACAAAAAAAACAATTCTCCTCAAAGGGTGGGTCTCCGTGAGCTAGCCCTAGACTCAAGAAGTTGGACTTGACCTTGAGCTTGAACTTGGTTATATGGCTCCAGCCTTTTACGCTGCTCGCCGTCTTCGACAGTAACATAATCAATTCAAAGCAAAACATTGTTATCCAAACATGATTGATTCAACCTCTTCATACAATCATTGATAAACAATGTCAACCTATCACGGATTCACTGCCTTCCACCTCTTGATTCCACATTAAGTAATGTGAAGGAATCATTTTGTCCTCAGATTGGGAAATTAGGGTATGCTAATTATATATCGCATTCAAAGGGACTGAATCGCCCCATTCAACAATCAAGGATGCGAATGGCGGAGTCACTCCTAAACAACGAGGGAGAAGGTAGCAAAACAACCAATTATAAGAAAGGAATGTAAATGTACCCTCCATTTGACTTCTTTACGCAGGGATGCGAACTTAAATGGTCTAAATATAATTTGATATCAGGTCATCTGACGTACTTCAGCAATTTGTTGGGGACCACTGGACCAGGTCATGAAGTGCTTATTAATCCAGTCCCTCCTGATACTACCGGTACAGAATTCCCTTGGTTATTCAAGGTTCGGCAAGTCTATCGAAACCTTTGTTTACATTCAGTACTTGGGAGTGTGATGCAGTACAGCAGGGTGTAGTGTCTGTCATTGGGTACGGTGGTTACATGGTTTTTCAGCCAACTATGGAATGCTCACTGTATTCCACTTTAAAGTACCCCCGTGCGATACCCATGGATAAGAAGTTTTTTTTTTGCAAAACATGTTTCCTCCGCCCGCAGACGGTGCCTGGAGGCTGAGAAACCTCGTTATCAAAACAAAACAAGTCCTTGAGTGGTTGAACCTACTTGGCTACCCTGGCTGGGCTGCAGCGTGCATACACACATACAGGAGTGTTGCTTGTTGTGTGGAAGACTTTGCTCCGATAGGAACGCCGCCTCCAGACGGTGAGCAGCATCAAGGCTGATAAGCCATGAAATTAATCCAATCCTATGAAAGAGGCGCCCTCCCACCAATGCGTGTACATGTGCAGCCGTGTGCAGCATGTGCGTGGGGAAATCCCGTAGCGCGTGGGTGTGGGTGTACGTGGGTGGGGGCTCATAGAAACGCACGCGTGGACTGCGCTGTCACACTGATACGGGTGCAGCCAGACACCCTGCCCTGGTGATCTCCTGGTGGTGATGCATAGGATTGATAATGGGACACTGAAAGGTAGATGCTGTAGACCAGCCGATTCCCAGGCAGCGCAGCAAGCGCATAGCTCGTATAGTCGTACACAAGTCAGAAGATTCAAACGGGCAAAGTCCGATGGGCGATGCCCAATGATCCGCATGACTTCCTGAAAAACAACACAAGACTAGGCTGGGACGGGCTGGGAGCACAATCAGCGACTCCAGCAGGACCAGGAGAACACCAGCGCCTGGAAAACAAGAGGAGCAGCCCGACCATGATCGGCTCGAGGTTAAGTTTAGGGACGTCAGGGACACTTCGAGACCTAGGACAGCGCATGCGCATGGGTTCACTGGGAGGCACGCACAACGCACATGGCTGGCATGTGGCCGCAACTTGATTCATGCCGTTGCCAAAGAATGCGGACATAATTCATTCTGTAATCAGAGGTGTGGTGAAGCGTTGACGCAACCCATACTTACTCTGCGCGCATGCGGCCCGAAGGACCCTGTAGGACGATAGGCTGCTGACCATCTGCGTGGCTGCATTCTGTACTCAGGAGCATGGTTCAGTACTGATCATACTCCCCTTGTTTACTCCGCATGCAGGCGGTAAGCAGCCGAACGGCGGATAAACCATGTTATAAAGCGAACTGGGTATCATCTGCGGGCAGAGAAGAAATGCTATACTTTCATCTAAGGGCACCGCTATACAACGCCTTAAACGATATCGTTGACGTCAGCAAGGCATGGGGGCGTCCACCCTCGCGAGTTGCCCATAGGTTAAGAAGGTATACATGGAAAGATTCGGTGCAATTCGGAGGTGATTCAGCCCAGGGCAGGGGACCCGCGGGACAAACGGAAAAGCGCCGAAAGTGCAGGCACCGCTTGACGCATTGCGGTCCAACGCCCCACTGCCGCTCGAAGCCAGCAATTCCTCCAAGAAAACTGGCCATAGCGGCCTACAAGAGCTTTCGGATCCTGAGGTCCCCGTCTAGTCAACACAGGTCGAAAGATCTACCGCCCCCCGGACAATAGGGGGGCCCAGCCGGGCCCATCTGTAGTCCATACAAAAATTGCTGTCTGGGTCATTGGTGTTTCTGTCGGGGTCTGGTATAGCCTTGGTCTCGGTATAGCACTATATAGTGCACTCTCCGATCGGGCCAGGGATTGCAAGTTGCGTGTTCAGCTGCATCGCTGAGATTTCTGAAGGTAGCTACTCAGTCCTTAGATACGCTAAGGCTGCATCGATTATCTTGATGCTGTTGAGCGCTGATTAGCTGTAGCCATCGTCTGCCAGTTGGGCCGTGACTGACGCACCCTCCGTTTCTTGATCGCCATGCAGAACCGCGCCTTACCAGCGTGAATAAATCAGGCCTCTCAAGGTGATTATTGTTGTTGCCTAATGTGGTGGCTAATCATAACTGGAACAAGCTTCACCGGCGGTCCTTAAGCATGTGCAGCCTTTAAACAGTTGGGGGACTGAGGGTGACGTGTGTGGGCCCCGCCGGTGAAGCTTGTTCCAGTTATGATTAGCCACCACAGCTTCTTATCGCTAACTTTCTCCTTCCGCACTGCTTGACCGCAGACTTCAAACTAGACTCCAGTGATCTCCGAAGTGGTGATCTTCAAGTCGAGGTGAGCAGTGGGCCGGGAAGATCGTACATGGGGTGACCGGGTCGATCAGCACAGTGTCCTCCTCCTCTGCGGCGCATTGCCTTGTACGCGTTAAATGTACTCTTCGATACCCCCTGACGCGATCACAGAGGACTATTGTTGTCCAATGTTTGGCTAGTACTACGGAAGCATGGGTGGTTAGCCCCGAAAACTGAATAGCGTGGGTGGCCGAGTCGATCAATCCATTGCCATCTACCAAGCAATGCGTTGCTTTGTATGCGTTAATCATGTGGTTGGGTTGTTTATATGATTTACCGTCCAGTGCGCAGGTGGGGTGGCAAGGTAGGCTGGCAGTGAACTGATCGCCAGCAATTAACCGGACCTCGATCCAGTCCTCCCAGAACGCTCTACCCCCCTCGGGTAGAGCCTTCCATCAGTGTGTGATCGGAACAGACTTGAATTTCGTGTCAGGTGCCAGTTGCTGTTCGTTTCCTGAGTCAGCAGTCTTCAAGCGTAGATCGCACCGTGGCTGTTTCTTATGCACTTGGGGGCTAGCTCGACGTTCTCCTCTACTGGGCGATGATAATTAGTCCTCGCTGCTTGGGTATGGCTCGGCCAGTATTCTCCTCCCTTCGTTTAGTATCCTGGGTATAAGTGGAAACTGGAAACGGCATCTTCGATTGTGTTCAGATCATCCTCTGCTCGTGTTCGTACATTAGCCCGACGCTCGAGCCCCTCCCCGGGCCCCTCCCCACACATACCACACCCTCCCGCCCACACACACACACACACGCACGAACCCACTTCTCTACCCTACGCTGCAGACGCCAAACCTCCTCCCCCCCCCCCCCCCGTCCCCCCCCCCCCCCCCCCCCCGTCCCCGTCCCCCCCGTCCCCCCCGTCCCTTTCCCCATCGCCAGGTCGAGTATGTCTTGCTTCCAGGTTGCCGTGGTGGCTGTTGCCCTGCTGGCCTCTTTCGGTAAGTTTTACCTCCTGCCTCTCTACTAAGTCTCTACTTAGTGCTACCCCTTATCTGTGTTACCCCTTGACTGTGCTTATGCAAAGGGAAATATCGGTTGGCCCTGGCCAGTGGCTGGTTAGCACCAGGCTGTTGATGTTGGCAAAGCACATGGACCCCTGGTGTAGCTGGGAATACCCATGAGCATATGTACTATCAGCTGTAATTCCTGTCTTGTTTAGTTCCTACTAGCACACAGCCATGCTGACAAGGCCCCTGCTTGGGTTAGTATAATTGGAAAATGGTATGCCATTCCAGGATAGGAAGACAGGGCTAGGTGGCTCTGTCATAACCTCAGAATACTGGATGCCGTCATCGCTTTAGCCATTATGCAGTGTAAAAAAATGCTGTAATAATCACACAATTAAAATATCATCCTAGATGAGATGATGATTTAATTATACTAGGTAATTAAATTATCACTGGAGCATGGAGTCAGGGCCCCCGTTGGTTAAACGATTGTTTGGGGTTCAGTTCATCAGTTCTTATTCTTTATAAGCCCTTCCTGCACGGTTGGGCAAGTCCCACTAGCCTATTGGGCTAACCCCTGGACTGCTTACATGCATGCATGCGATCTATCCTCTCCCAGCACATCACAGCTGACCTACCTACGACCCCACCCATCCGCCTCCTCCACCTCACCTCCACCTCCACCTTGATTCATCCCACATCACCTAAATCTCTCTGTCCTGTCCTGTCCTGTCTCTGTCCTAGCCTCACCTCCTCTGCTCCTCTGCCTACAGGTACTGCCGAAGTTGCCACCGAGCGCCGTAACCTTTGGGGCCCTGTCGGCCCCGTTGGTCCCGGTGGTCCAGCTGGTGCCCCTGGTGCTGATGGTGAGTTACCCCCCTCCCCCCCCCCCCCCCCCCCCCCCCCCTCTGCCCCCCTGACCTCTACTCCCTCCTCACTTCCTTCTTGACCCCTCTCCTCCTTGGGGTCCTCGTAACCTTGTCTCCCAGCTCATGACTCGCACCACCTTACTTAATACATGACATACAACTACGGGCCCTACTTAGCACTCATTGCTTGTGCTACTAGTACAACTATGGGCACTACTAAACATATGACCTGCTACAACTACGGGCACCACTCAGCACTCATTGCTTACACTACTAAAATTGTACTACTACAACTACGGGCACTACTCAGCACTTGTTGCTTGTCTTTCAGTCTTACCCCATTCATCGCACATCGCAAATTAGGGAATGGCAAGTAATATTAGTGTTTAAAAAACTAACATTAACAAATATCATTACAGTGTCACAATATTTTTACTTCTCAAACAAATTCTTAATTCTGGTGAAACGGCTTGTCCGTCAAATATTACATAGTATTATTTATTCACTAATATCATTTTTCTCATACCCGAACCTACACATCACATGACTCTTGAATCAAGCCTGCATCTCAATTCTTGTCTCTGCCGCATCCATAGAGTGTAATTTCTCAATTTTTACACCTCCCCCCCTTCAACAATCCCCTCAACAATCCCTTTCGCAATCCCTTGAACAGTCCCTTAAACAATCCCTTGAACAGTCCCTGCTCTCGCCCTCCTCTCCACCTTCATGACCACGGACTAAGGTGGTCATGCACATGCCCTGCTAATGCTGTGGTTTGGCTTCTTCTTTCTTCCAATGCCCCCTGTGTTTGTTCTCTTCCCCCCCTCTCCCTCCTACCTCCCCCCCCCCCCCAACCACTGACCTTTGATTTCACCAGGTGCTGATGGTGTACCTGGATTCAATGGACCCAAGGGCCCTGATGGTCTCCGAGGCCCCCAGGGATTCCCCGGTGGACCTGGAGCTGTCGGTGACACTGGAAGGACGGGTTCTGATGGCCGCACCGGTATCCCCGGTGTTGCTGGATCCCCTGGAACCATGGGCCCTGTTGGCGCCCCCGGTACCCCTGGAACCACGGGACCCGTTGGTGTCGTGGGCCCCACTGGATCTACAGGTGCACCGGGATCTACTGGACCTGCTGGGCCCGCTGGATCGACCGGCAGTGATGGTGCCATCGGCGCCCCTGGTGCTGCTGGACCCTCTGGAGTTAACGGCCCCGCCGGAGCTGCTGGTCCTACAGGACCTGCTGGATCCAAGGGACCTACAGGATCTCCTGGACAGTCTGGTCCCCTCGGTATGACTGGAGCAGCTGGTGCCACTGGTGCTGGCGGAGCCAAGGGTGACTCTGGCCCTGCTGGAGTTGCTGGCCCCAGTGGACCCTCAGGAATCTCTGGTGCCCAGGGATCTACCGGAACCAAGGGTATGACCGGCCCATCCGGAGCCCCTGGAGCTTCTGGCCCTGCTGGCCCTGAGGGTGACATGGGAGCTCTGGGAGCCACTGGCCCCGATGGAGTCACAGGAACCCCCGGCTCTGCTGGACCCCGCGGACCCACTGGAGTTTCTGGTGCTGAAGGAATGACTGGCCCTGCTGGAGGAACTGGAGCTGCTGGCCCTAGGGGCGCCGAGGGTGCCATGGGTGCCAATGGCGTTGCTGGTCCCACCGGTGACATGGGTGCCCCTGGATCCATTGGAGACGTTGGAGCCTCTGGACCTGCCGGTGCCCCCGGTGCCACCGGTGGTGCTGGACCCATGGGTGCCTCTGGTGTTGCTGGATCCATGGGAGATACTGGAGCTTCTGGTCCCAAGGGAGCTACTGGTCCTTCTGGCTCAATGGGCATGACTGGAGACAAGGGTATGATAGGTGCTACTGGTGTTGCCGGTACTAATGGTGTGGATGGCTCTGTCGGAAGCCCTGGAGCTGCTGGACCTATGGGTGCCCCCGGTGCTAGTGGACCCGCTGGTGCCACCGGCACTGTTGGAAGCATGGGAGATGCTGGAAGCCCTGGATCTGCTGGTGATACTGGCCCTGCAGGTGCCACTGGAGCTGCTGGCTCTGTAGGTGTCACCGGCCCTGCTGGACCCACAGGAGCCATGGGCCCTGGAGGCGCCATTGGTGTGACTGGCCCTGCTGGACCCATTGGTGATGCCGGTGTTGCTGGAGCCAAGGGAGCCACTGGTGCCATGGGAGCCCCTGGTGCCACGGGCGCTACCGGTGATGCTGGTGTCCTGGGCGCCTCTGGAGACAAGGGAGCTGCTGGGCCTATGGGAGTTGTTGGAGTTGCTGGAGCTACTGGAGCTGCTGGAGCCACTGGATCTATGGGCGACTCCGGTGCGCCTGGTTCCATGGGTGCCACTGGAGCCTCCGGTGCCTCTGGAGCCACCGGTGCTGTCGGAGACGCTGGACCCGTCGGTGCCCCTGGTGCCATTGGGCCAGGTGGTGTCACTGGAGCCGTGGGTGATGTTGGAGCCAGAGGAGCTGTCGGTGCCACTGGTGCCGGTGGTGACGTCGGATCCACTGGAGCTGTTGGACCTATGGGCAACATGGGTGCCACTGGTGCCGCTGGTGCCGCTGGTGGACTCGGTGCCACTGGATCTATCGGTGCGACCGGAGGCACGGGAGACAACGGAGCCCCTGGAGCTACTGGTGCCACTGGTGCTGCTGGTGACATGGGTGCCCCTGGAGCTGCTGGTGCCACTGGAGATAGCGGTCCCCGCGGTGCTACAGGATCTGTTGGTGACGATGGCGCTTCTGGTGCTCCTGGTGTTGCTGGAGCCCCCGGTGATGCTGGATCTCGCGGTACTCCTGGTACCTCTGGATCTGTTGGAGCCACTGGCCCTGCTGGCGCTGTCGGTGTCACTGGCCTCGTTGGTGCCGTCGGTGCCACTGGTGCCTCTGGTGATGCCGGAGCTGTTGGCGCTACTGGAGCTATTGGAGCCACCGGCGCTGCTGGAGCCAAGGGAGTTGTTGGTGACCGTGGAGCCTCTGGCCCTACCGGTGCTGTTGGTGCCATGGGTGCTGATGGCGACATGGGAGCCACTGGATTCGTCGGTGCCCCTGGTGCCCCTGGTGCCACTGGAGCTGTAGGATCTGCTGGTGACATCGGTGCCCCTGGAGTTGTCGGAGCTGTCGGCTCTGTTGGTGACCTCGGTACTGTCGGCGCTACTGGCCCTGCTGGTGGTGCTGGCCCTGCTGGCCCTATCGGTGCCCCTGGAGTGTCTGGTGTCGTTGGTGTCACCGGTGCCGTTGGTGCCGTTGGTGATCGTGGGTCCGTTGGTCTTACAGGAGCCATGGGAGATGCTGGAGCTAAGGGTGTCCGCGGACCTGTAGGTGACATGGGTGTTACTGGATCTGCTGGCGTTGCTGGTGCCAAAGGAGACACTGGTGCCCCCGGAGCTGTTGGAACTGATGGCTCTGTTGGTGCCCGTGGTGATGTTGGAGCTGCTGGCCCTATTGGAGCTCCTGGAGCTGGTGGAAGCCGCGGAGTCACTGGTGCTGTTGGTGATGTTGGTGCCACTGGTGTCACTGGCTCCACTGGACCTGCTGGCCCCCTTGGTGTTGCCGGTGATGTTGGTGCCCCTGGAGCTGCTGGCCCCACTGGTGCCGTCGGTGACGCCGGTGCCCTTGGAGCTACTGGCTTTGTTGGACCCAGTGGAACCCCCGGTACTCCCGGAGCTGTCGGATCTACTGGTGTTGCTGGTGCCCCTGGAGATGCTGGAGCTAACGGAGTTAATGGAGCTGTTGGAGCTACTGGACCCGCTGGTTCCACTGGTGCTGTTGGGTGTGCTACTGGGCTGCTGTGCCACCCCGGAACTGCGGGACCCCCTCCCTCCCCCCTCCCCCCGCCGCTGGCCTATTCTGGTGTCCTTCGGCTTACCTCCTCCCGGCGCCCCTCTGTGCATGTTCCATGTGTCCAACCCCCCCTCCTCCCCCCCCTGTCCACCCGCTCTTATCCTTTTCTTTCTTGTGCTCCCTTGGTTGCTGCGTCTGCGCCCCACCGCCACCTCTGTGTCCCCTTTCCCCTCATTGTCCGTTTTACTTTGGTGTCACCTTCTTCACAGCTGGTTTACACCACGTTATTTGGTGTCCTTGTCCCCTCCCATCCGCCCGCACCTACCCGCGTGTGTAGCTTGCCCTGCGCGCGACTCTGTGTCGCACAGCACACCGCCGCCCCCCCAGATCGGACCTTTGTGTGTATCCCTTCCGTGACCTCTGTGTCATGTACTGCAAGTGCATCTCTTCGTCAGTTGATGACGGTTCTGCTGGATCTCTTTATGCCGCCAAGTGTCGTGCACTGGTGGTTCGCTCGCGCTCCGGCTCCAAGTTCGTAGGCACACGTGCTTGTGTCATGTGTCGACTTCTCTGTTTGTGCGCTGCGGATACAGTACAGCGACATTGGCCTGCTGGAGTGATGCTTTCCGCGACAGGGCTCCCAGACACTACACTCATTGAGACCGGTCACTCTTATGTTCGCTCGTGACCTCCTGCGTGCCGGTTGCCTCCTCGTCCCGGCGCAATATGCGACCACAAGAGCGCGTGCAGATACCTCAGGGTCCAGCTAGCTTCGAATAGCCGACCATTCAGTCCACCTGTGTGTTTGAGTGATGTGGTGATGGGTCGTGTGGTGACGCCTACGCACGCCGCAACTCCCTTACTTATCCCGGCCCCCTGGTCCGAGCCCCCCAACTTGGCCACCTCAGCGGTATGGTTGCAGCACCCCTCTATAGCGCGTCTCCCCCACGCTCGGATCCTGTGGTGCCAACGGTGCTGCTGCCTGATGGTGTGTTTGTACCACCCACCCTCACTCGCACAGTGCTTGTTTGCCAGGTATGGCCGCTCCGTGTGATGGAGTGATGGCCCTTAGTGGTGTTGATGGAGCTACTGGCCCCAAGTGGTATACTGGCTGGCCTCTCTGGCCCATCGGTTGCTACGGAGTGCGGAGCCCTAGTGCTGGATCTGTGGGAGCAAGGGAGCCACTGGAGCTACTGGTGTTACTGGTGCATGCTGCTGCTAGCCTGCTGGCCTGACACTGGTGTTTTGGCCCCCCCTGTCGCCCAGTACTTGGTGCCACTGGCCCTGCTGGTTCTGATGGTGTTGACGGTACCCCTGGTGCTGCAGGAGCTAAGGGTGCACTGACCTGCTGGTCGCGGACCCCCCCCCCCAGTATGCAGCGCCTTGGACGGACTGAGGGCCCCCCCGGCCCCGCTGGGTCGCCCGTGGCCCTGCTGGCCTCTCGAGCTGGCCCTGATGAACTGTATGTGGACTCCCCCTGGAGCCACGGGCCCCGATGGAAGTCATTGGGTGGCACCCTGGAGTGCTGCTGGTGCAACCGGAGCTGCTGGTGCCACTGGTGCTACTGGATTCGCTGGCGCCACTGGACCTGTTGGAGGCAAGGGACCCGTTGGAGCTCCTGGACCTGCTGGTGCCACTGGACCTACTGGATCCATGGGAGACTCTGGACCTGCTGGAACCCCCGGAACACCAGGAGACGATGGCACTGATGGAACCAATGGGAACCCTGGAGGTCCTGGCCCTAACGGAACCCCAGGAACCCCTGGATCTTCCGGCCCCTCCGGACCCCCTGGCCCTGCTGGCCCCCCCGGTGTCACTGGCCCTGATGGAGGCTGCTGTGAGGAGTTCGTGTACTGCTCCACAGAGATTGGTCCCCTGGCCGCACACGATTGCGCCCACATTGACAACCCTTGCAGCACTGCTGCTTGCGGCCCCGGCTCCTTTGTCCTGGAGTCCGTGTCTTGCACAGGCTCATTGAACACTGACAAGCTGTTTTTCATTGGAGGATACAAGGCCCCCAGCTACTACAACATCAAGGCTGGTTACTGCATGAACCAGTACAACGTGTCTTCTACAGGCCCCACCACCATGCACGCTATCTGCAAGCCCGATTGCAACCCCCACCCTCCTGCCCCTCCCCCAACTTGCAAGACCTGCATGGATGTCATCGTCAACCTGCCCGGCTCCGGAGTGAACTCCAACTACCCCCCTCTGAACTCTGATGCTTGCTCTGTGCTGACTGAGTACCTGAACAGCGACGGATGCGGTGACGCCGGCCCAGGTGATCTGGTCTTCACCTGCGCCATGGCACCCATGGAGATGGACTACAACGGCCGCGCCTCCTCTGTTGTTACTGTGTGCGCTGAGGGTTACAATGCCACATCTTGGATGTCCTCGGTCACTCCTGTCTGCGCCTCCAAGATTGCCGCCACACTCGGATACCCTGATTTCTGCGATGTCTACGTTGCCATCAACAACACTTGCATGTCTCCCGTCCAATATGGCTCCAATTGCCAGGCAGCGCACATTGATTTCCCCCACACTTGCTACCCCGGTAACTCCGTCGCAAACGGTGGATACAAGGGCGGCCAGGGTCTCTTATCCACCCCCGTCACCATTGAGAACTTCACCAAGACTGACACTTCGTTCTCCTTCAACTTAGTGAACAACGGACCAGACAGTTGCTTTGACATTGTACCCAAGACTGGACCTCCACCACCTTCGTGAGTACCACCACCACCACCACCACCTCCATTCACATGCCCCTACCACTCTCATGCGCCTCCTCCTTCGTGATTACTGCTACCACCACCACCTGTCGATTCGCATGCCCCTGCCACTCTCACGGGCCACCTCCTCTGTGATTACCGCTACCACCACCACCACCACCACCACCACCACCACCTGTTGATTCACATGCCCCTGCCACTCTCACGTGCCTCCTCCTTGGTGATTACCACTACCACCACCACCACCACCTGTCGATTCGCATGCCCCTGCCACTCTCACGTGCCTCATCCTAAGTGATTACCACTACCACCACCACCTGTCAATTCGCATGCCCCTGCCACTCTCACGTGCCTCATCCTTAGTGATTACCACTACCACCACCACCACCACCACCACCTGTCGATTTGCATGCCCCTGCCACTCTCCCATGCCTCCTCCCTGGTGATTGCCACTACCACCACCACCACCACCTGTCGATTCGCATGCCCCTGCCACTCTCACTTGCCTCATCCTTAGTGATTACCGCTACCACCACCACCACCACCTGTCGATTCGCATGCCCCTGCCACTCTCACGTGCCTCCTCCTAAGGATTATATAATTTGTGAGGAATCCGAAATGGACCTCCTCCTCCTCTGTGAGTACTCCTAAACCCTAAACCCTTAACCCAAGACTGGACCTCCTCCTCCTTTGCGAGTACTGAATTTACCCTAAATATATATAACCCTAAATATATATAAGCCTAAACAGGCCGTGAGCCTAAATTTATATAAGCCTTAACAGGACGTGAGCCTAAATACATATATTTATGTAAGCCTAAATATACATAAGCCTAAATATATTGGTTACATTACCCACATCCCCCTCAACTTCCACATGATACCTTTACCCTGCCGTACCGTATTGACCACCTACCTAACTACCTCATCGTTGTTTCATCTGCAGATGCTGCGAAATGGTCTTCGAGAAGATTGAGTTCATTATCAATGATGACTGTGTCAACCAGATCCAGGGCTTCGAGTTTAATGGCATGCCCGGAAACTCTCCCTCATACTCCAACAACTCCTGGGTCAACCCCGAGACCCTACCTGAGCCCTACCCTGCGTCTCGCCCGTGGTACTTCATTGGCAAGGTCAACAACGTGGCCGCTTACAATGGAAACCTTCACGTCAAGGTTAATCTGCGCCAGAACGGAAGGTGTTCCACCCCTGATACCTTCCTTCCCAACGGCATCTTCTGGTTCTCATACTTCAACTCTGTCTCCTTCCGCACTAACTGCTGCGGCAGCGGCATGATTCCAGCATGAGGCTTTTAGACACTTGTTCGAACTGGCGCTGCAAAATACTGCACAGTCAACCGCATCGGAGAATGGTGGAAAACCAGTTAAGTTGTATGGTAGACATGTTGTTACCGTTAGTGAACAACTAACGCGCCTCTAGTAGTGAATTAAGCAGGCTGACTTGCCCTTCGGGCTTTTTTATCGGTAGGCAGTTTCCGACCCTTGTAGTACTTGAACTGACTTGCACTTGTAGTACTTCAAAAGAACATTCCCACCCACCCGACTTGATTTGTATTTGTTTGTTAATTCCAGTACAAATGTAACCATGATATATGGAACGTGCTGATTATTAGTATACAGTAAAAGTTATTATCATGGCCAAGAATCGAGATGTCAGAGCGGGGATGAGGATTAAGAATTTATGAGTAACCTTGAACTTGGTTACATAGCTCCAGCCAACAAATTGGTTGCTCGGAAAAACATACCTCGGAAAAACATATTTATTAAGGGGAAATGTTAGAGTGGACAAATCGTATTACTGTGTTGGGAGAGTGGGAGAAAGGAGTCTTCTCCAGGTTGGGTGACATTACATTACGTAGTCATCAACGGTTGACCCCAAGACAGACCATCTAACCTCAATACGGACCCGCTCCACAACCAGGGTACTCCCATTGAACAGATTGGCCAGTGCTAGAGCGCACTTGAAAACAAAACAACTGCGCTTTGTAGTGCGAAAAGCACAAAAATGCTTGCTGCGCCCACAGGGGATTGCAAAAAACTGCGTGAAACGTGCAGTGGGGCAAAAGCGCGTGCTGTCTACAACATGCAGGTCGGGTCTTCCGACGAAGCCTCAAAAGTGTATATAAGGCAATATACCGGTGTAAGGCAATATTGAAGCAGGGAACAGGAGCAAGGGATGTGCTATTACTGCTCGACTAGTGTTTGCGTCAGGGTGCTAGATACAGCATACCGGGTACTATACCTGAGTAGCAAGATACTAATACTAACTACGAGAATTCATACATCTTCAGATCCAAAATTGATGACATTAACAGTTTTAACGGGTCTTTCTCCTGAACTAAGGCCAATTGTAAAAAAGGATGGCCAAGTTGCAGCGGCCGATTTAAATCGACTTTCTCAGAGGTACAGCATGCCGGGTAGTAGACACACAACATATAAGCCTGAAAAAGGCCGCAAGGTTAAGTAACGCCCCCCTATGAGGACCAAACCTGTGTATGGCACCCGGACTGCGGGAGGCGGAGGGGGACACAGGGAGGGGGAGTCGCCGACCCAGGCCTTCAGCCCACGCCAATCGCAGATCCCGCAACACGCCACCTCCCATTGCTACCGACAGTTTCTGTCACTTTTCAAACACTTCAAACTGCTTGCAGCCCGCGCGACATGATGCAACCAACCTCCAAACGCTTCAACCACCGTCAAAGTGGTTGCAGCCTGCGCGATATGATGCAACCATCTTCCAACTGCTTCAACCACCTTCAAAGTGCTTGCAGCTTGCTCGACATGATGCAACCACAGTCAATTCCAAAATCTATAAATTACTAACTAACTAACCGCTTAACCGACCATCGGCACCCAGGGATGGCCATCCCTGGTTTGAAGACATGTGATTACTAGTCACTGGTCAGTTTATAACTTGGAACTTGAACTTGGTTACAAGGCTCCAGCCAACAATTTGACTGCTCGCCATCTTGCGCAGAAGAAAGACAAAATATTCAACAGATATGTCGTTATATATGTAGGGACCGGCAAATCATATGATGCTGACCAAAGACGATTATGATATCATATGATATCATACAAATATCATATGATTTCATATCATATCATATGTTGCCTTAGGTCAAAGTTACCGAGTCAGACCGCCGGCATCGTTTGATATCATATGATATCATATTGCCTATCTCTATATATATCGGTAGGATATGGAGATTCTCGATTGGTCGAATCCTCGAATCAGACGTTTTTTTTTACTTCTAAGTTTATTAGTTTTACATCTAGTTACATGGAAACCTAGTTAAATTGAAACCTTAGATGTGAATCTGTAACTTATCAAACCCGTTATATATTAGTAGGATATGTCGTTCTTCAAAGAAGCCTAACGATATACAAAAGGCGATAGCTGACCCAAGACAAGCCCGCTCAATAACATTCTGGGGGGGGGGGGGGGGGGGGGGGGGGGGGGGGGGGGGGGGTGGGGATCTGCAAACCATCCTCAATTCTACCCATGTTTACTGCAGAAGGCTGGCAAGTTCTAAGAGTGTGTCGTAAGCGACACAGAAAAACGCTCAAGCGGTCACCGGCAGGGAGTTACGGAAATAGTGGAGAAAGTAGCTACTCGTAGCCGAATACAGCTCCACACATTTAACAACTTTTGCAAAGGATCTTGACCGCTGCGATGCTGATAACTCTAATCATCTTCACTCCAACTATGAGCAAAATGTTTGGGTGCGGTGGTGATAGGAATTGTTCAAGCGCCTGGACATCTGCTGGACAGACCGGACATCAACAGAACAGATGGAGAGTGGAGAGAGACACCGGGGGACATCAGAGGGGCATCAGCGGAGAGAGACACCGAGAGACACCGGGGGACATCAGCCAGACTGGACATCAGCCGGACAGATGGAGAGCGGAGAGAGACACGGGGGGAACTCAGGGCTTCAGCCCCGGGACTCTGGGGGGTCCAGAGGGGGCAAAAAAAAGATTGGAAAGAAAAAAAAGTGATCTGTTCGAGTTGACATTTTCTGGTAATAATTGTTTTTCCTGCCAAAGACGGCGAGCAGCCAAATTGCTGGCTGAAGCTATGTAACCAAGTTCAAGTTCAAGTTCTGGGGGGTCCAGAGGGGGCTAAAGCGAAAAACCAAGTGGGTGGAAGTTGCTGCGTGTAGCCAAATTGCTGGCTGAAGCCATGTAACAAAGTTCAAATGCTACTGAAAAACCATGTGGCGAAAGCAGATGGAATGGGGTATGCTTGACCATTAGACCTAGTGGTGAAACCGGAAGAAACCAAAGCTCCAATCTTCTGCCACTGCTAGAGGGGCAACTCCTCATCAGTGACCAAGATCAGGGTGTAGGGTTAGGGAGCTGGCTAGAAGCTACAGCACGTAGACCAAAAGAAAAGCACTGCTAGTTGGGCATCATTTTGTTGGTGGCCAAGATCAGGGCTCAGGGTTAGGTAGCTGGCTAGAAGCTACAGCACGTTGACCAAAATAAAGGAACTGCAAGTAGGGCCACTCCTTGTCAGTGGCCAAGATCAAGGCTCAGGTTTAGGAAGCTGGCTAGAAGCTACAGTATGTAGACCAAAAGAAAGGTACTGCTGGTAGGGCCACAACTCGTCAGTGACCAAGATCAGGGCTTGGGGTTAAGGAGCTGCCTAGACGTTCTCTAGCCCTCTTCCAAGAGTTGATATCTCGTCTCAAGAAAGCTTATCAACCTAGACTTCCTCTGCCGGGAAAGAGCCCGTTTCAGTGATACGATTGGTCTAGTGGTGTACCAAATCGCTGAAACAAAGCGGGGTCAAGGGTTCGATTCCTCCTACGGACGGTCACCCTGAGCGCTGCAGGTCGTTGTCAACCGCGATGGTAGCTTGTCCAGTCGAGGTGGTAGACCGTTCTCTGCCCGCGTTCGACAGGTTCCCTTAATACCACGCCCCACCAGGCGTTATCATTACTGTTGATATCTCGTCTCAAGAAAGCTTATCAACCTAAATTTCCATTGCCGGGAAAGAAGCTTTATCCCCCCCCAGCACCTAGACCAAAAGAAAGGCACTGCTGGAAGTGCCAGCTTGGCAGGCTCCCAACTCGCTTTGAAGGCGTGATAATAAGAAAGGGTGCCAGCTTGGTAGGGTCAGGTGCCAGCTTGGCAGGCTCCCAACTCGCTTTGAAGGCGTGATAATAAGAAAGGGTGCCAGCTTGGTAGGGTCAGGTGCCAGCTTGGCAGGCTCCCAACTCAGCTTGTAGGCGTGATTATAGGGAGGGGTGCCAGCTTGGCAGGCTCCCAACTCAGCTTGGAGCCTTGATAACAGGAAGGGGTGCCAGCTTGGCAGGGTCAGGTGCCAGCTTGGCAGGCTCCCAACTCAGCTTGAAGCCTTGATAACGGGAAGGGGTGCCAGCTTGGCAGGGTCAGGTGCCAGCTTGGCAGGCTCCCAACTCAGCTTGAAGCCTTGATAACGGGAAGGGGTGCCAGCTTGGCAGGGTCACGAATTCTGAAGTGGAATATCAGATCATCCGGCTTCTTCCAAATGTACTTCTTTACGGCAGCTAGACTCATCTCATACGGTACACCCTGTGGAGGTTGAGTTCAGTTGATTTTGGTTGAGTTCAGTTCTTCCAAATGTACTTATTTACGGCAGCTAGGCTGATCTCAAACGGTGCACCCTGAGGAGGTTTAGTTCAGTTTAGTTCAGTTGATTTTGGTTGAGTTGAGTTCTTCCAAATGTACTCCTTTACCCCAGCTGGGCTGAACTCAAACGGTGCACCCTGTGGAGGTTGAGTTCAGTTGATTTTGGTTGAGTTCAGTTCTTCCAAGTGTACTCCTTTACCCCAGCTAGGCTGATCTCATACGGTTAGGGGTTGGCTATGTTATATAATATAAGTGAATAAATAATATTATATCATATTATATAATATTAGTCGGACGAGCCGTCTCACCAGAAATTCGAATTTATTTGAAAAACTAATATTATTGTGACACCTAGGGGGGGGCAAGAAAGAATATTTCGTACCTCATGTTCAATAGGGACAGAGAAGCGCGAGTAAGAGTAATAGTCGATACAAAAACAATCATGTCGATAAACCCACAGGCGGCCGAGATAGAGGGGGGGGGGGGGGGGGGGGGGGGGGGGGGGGGGGGGGTCCGACCGTCTTCCCAACTTTATTTGTACTTTGTGTAACTTTTTTGCCAGTTCGAATTTTTGAGCGTTAAGGGCACCACCGAGAAGGGATCAACGAGACGAGTACACTGCTGCAACCGTTAGTCTATTGCACCCAGTGTGTAATTGGTGGATGCCCTGGAAGGCACATCCAGGCTGGACGCCAGGCTGGATGTTGGACGTCACCTACACCTTGGCGCCCAGTGTCGCACGAGCGGCAGTTAGGCTGGAAGTCGCGAGTTCGTATGCGCGTTCTGAATTCTGGTCCCTGACGAGGTTCCTAAAGCAGTCGAGCCTGGGGTCTAGCCCTCCCCCCCACACCACCACCACCACCACCGCCACCACCACATACGCACACCCTCCTCCAAACACCACACACACACACACACACACACCATCACCCCCACCACACCTGAGCAGACCCTCAGGCTCCAGAATACAATTTGAGTCAATTAAACCATGATAATGATGATGATAATGATGATGATAATGATAGACAGACAGATAAATAACGCCTTCAGTCCTTTTCATACCTGGGTGATCTCCTCCAAGGGCGCGGACTACTGAGCTACCCAAGAAAGTTGTAAAAGTACTCAAAACTGAATAACTTTGTCCAAACTTGATATTTTTTATGTTTTGTTGTATGGTTGGAAAGGCCTTGACTAGATGATGCTCATGGACATGAAGCCTCCGGGGGGGGGGGGAGTTCATATTAGTTTTTCAAACACTTATATTAGTTGCCGTTCCCTACATACGGTACACCCTGTGGAGGTTGAGTTCAGTTGATTTCAATTGAGTTGATCTAAGTTCAGTTCAGTACAGCTCTGCTCAGTTCAGCTCTGTTCACTTAAGTTAAATTCAGTTTAATCCACTTTGGTATATTTTATTTTAGTTGAGTTCAGTACAGTACTACTAGTTCAGTTCAGTACAGAGAAGATCAGTTCAGTACAGTACAATTAGTTCAGTTCAGCTCAGTACAGATAAGTCTAGTACAGAGCTATCAGTTCAGTTCAGCTCAGCACAGATAAGTTCAGTCTAGTCAACACAAGCTGCATCAATCTCAGGGTGGTAATCTCAGGCTGGTTGGTTCAGTAGAATCCGCTGGCCTGACAGGTCTGTCGTTCGACCCCGTCGCTAGGTTCCCGTTGGTCGCTAGGTTCCCGTCTGGCCTGACAGGTCTGTCGTTCGACCCCGTCGCTAGGTTCCCGTTGGTTGCTAGGTTCCCGTCTGGCCTGACAGGTCTGTGGTTGCTAGGTTCCCTTTACTAGGTTCCCGTTCCTAGTTTCACAAGTTCAGACCTGCCACCATGGAAGAGGTCGAGAACTTCCCTCCTGTTTCGACGAAATGCTATAATTAAATTATCACTGTAGCACGAAGTCAGGGCCCCCGTCGTCAAAAATATTGTTCGGGTTCAGTTCATCAATCATTTTTTTATTTTTAGCCCTTCCTGTCACGGTTGGGCAAGTCCCTTCAGCCTATGTGGCCTGCCCCTGGACTGTAACATACATACAGACAGACAATGATCCCCGTTTCGACGAAAGGCTCAATGGTAGAGCTTGTTGAAATCAGAAGGTGCGGGGTTCGAATCCCTTGGGTGCGCTTTAGTGTTCGCGGTCGCTGTCAACCACCATGGCAGCTTTGTCCAGGTAAAGTGTCAGCCCGTTCTCTACCGCGGTAAAACGGGGTTCCCTTAATACCACGCCCCACCAGGCGTTATCATTTTCTTATAAATTCCCTCGGCCATAGCACGGTGGTCCAAGCTCAGGCACAGGAGCCGTCTACAAAACAAAAAACCATAGTTACCATTCCCCAGTGCAAGCGTACTGGAAGGTTCCTTCAATCTCACGCCCCGTGGCAAGGCGTATAAATTTTCAATTTGTAACACAGGCTGTCCACTTCAACATTACCTCACCATTCCGCACTACTGCTAAACTACTTCTGCACTACCCTCACCATTCCGCACTACTACTAAAGTACTTCTGCACTACCCTCACCATTCCGCACTACTGCTAAACTACATCTGCACTACCCTCACCATTCCGCACTACTGCTAAACTACTTCTGCACTACCCTCACCATTCCACACTACTGCTTAACTACTTCTGCACTACCCTCACCATTCCGCACTACTATAAAACAACTTCTCCACTACCATCACCATTCTGCACTACTGCTTAACTACATCTGCACTAGCCTCACCATTCCGCACTACTGCTAAACTACATCTGCACTACCCTCACCATTCCGCACTACTGCTAAACTACTTCTGCACTACCCTCACCATTCCGCACTACTACTAAACAACTTCTGCACTACCCTCACCATTCCACACTACTGCTAAACTACTTCTGCACTACCCTCACCATTCCGCACTACTATAAAACAACTTCTCCACTACCATCACCATTCTGCACTACTGCTTAACTACATCTGCACTAGCCTCACCATTCCGCACTACTGCTAAACTACATCTGCACTCCCCTCACCATTCTGCACTACTGCTAAACAACTTCTTCGCTACCCTCACCATTCCGCACTACTGCTTAACTACTTCTGCACTACCCTCACCATTCCGCACTACTACTAAACAACTTCTGCACTACCCTCACCATTCCGCACTACTGCTAAACTACTTCTGCACTACTCCCGCACCCATCCGCACTACTACTAAAACTAAACAACTTCTGCACTAAACCCTCAAACCGATTCACGCACTACTGCTAAACACTCTGCACGACGCCCTCAACCATCCGACACTACGGACGAAACACATCTGCATACCCTCACCAGTCCGCACTAACTTGCTTAACTACAATCTGCAGCAACTACCCTCCCAACCCTCATAACCATTTCCGCACTAAAAAACTGCGGATAAACAAAGCTGTTCTGCAAAACTCCCTCATAACCCACACTATACTGACTACTTTGCACTACCCTCACAATACATGCCACTGACATACGGTAAACACATCTGTGCACTACGACTTCACCCTTCCGCACTAGCTGCTAAACTACTTCTGCCACCCAAACCACTTGACCATTCATTGGCTAATAGCCTGCATCAACTTAGTCTTGTAATTCTAACCGCTCAACCATTCCGCACTTGATCAAGAGTAAGTATTTCACTCCCCCACCCTTCCTGCACTACGAGAAACTACTTGCGGTGCCACTACCCTCACCATACTAATTTTCCAAACTACCCAAACCATTCCAAATCAACCTCACCATTCCATTACACAGGAGCTCTAGAGTCGGTCGTCCAGGGGTGTCAGGCAAATCCGGGGCGGTGATATGACTAGGCCGCTTGGAGTACACCGGCCGGACCTGCACACATGTGTCATTACATAGGTCAGCACGTGGGGCAGTACACGGGGTGGTGATATGACTAGACCGCTCAGAGTACTCCGGCCGTACCTGCACACATGGGTCAGTAAATTTGTCAGCACATGGGACAGTACATGGGGTGGTGATATGACTAGACCGCTTAGAGTACACCGGTCGCGCCTACACACATGGGTTAGTACATAGGTCAGCTCATAAGTCAGCACGTGGGACAGTACATGGGGTGGTGATATGACTAGGGCGCTTGAAGTACACCAGTTCTGCCTGCACACATGGGTCAGTACATAGGTCAACATGTGGGACAGTACATTGGCCAGTACATGACTACATGAGGCAGTTCATGGGGCAGTACAAGGGCCGGCACATGCGACAGTACAAGGGTGGGTACAAGGGCCCGCACATGCGTCAGTACAAGGATCGGTACAAGGGCCCGCACATGCGTCAGTACAAGGGTCAGTACAAGGATCGGTACAAGGGCTCGCACATGCGTCAGTACAAGGGTCAGTTAATGGGTCAGTACAAGGATCAGTACAAGGGCCCGCACGTGCGTCAGTACAAGGGTCAGTACAAAGATCGGTACAAGGGCCCGCACATGCGTCAGTACAAGGATCGGTACAAGGGCCTGCACATGCGTCAGTACAAGGGTCAGTACATGGGTCAGTACAAAGATCGGTACAAGGGCCCGCA
Organism: Chlamydomonas sp. ICE-L; assembly: GCA_013435795.1. Classification (NCBI taxonomy): domain Eukaryota; kingdom Viridiplantae; phylum Chlorophyta; class Chlorophyceae; order Chlamydomonadales; family Chlamydomonadaceae; genus Chlamydomonas; species Chlamydomonas sp. ICE-L. The sequence continues at coordinate 4,601,407 of JACBWV010000660.1, read as the reverse complement.
CGTGCGTCAGTACAAGAGTCAGTACATGGGTCAGTTCATCAGTTCTTTGTTTGCTCGTTTTAGCCCCTCCTGATCAGGGTACTTCAAATGGCTAAATCTGCTGCCTGAGACACATCTAATTGTATAGCCTGCATCCTGCGACGCAACGGACCCTTCCTTCTGGTCAACGGACCCTCCCCGTGTTGCGTCCTGCGTCCAGGGTACTTCAAATGGCCAAATTGGCCAGCGCTTTAGCGCACTTGAAAACAAAAAAACTGCGATTTGTAGTGCAAAAAGCGCAAAAATTGCTTGCTGCGCCCACAGGGGGTTGCAAAAAACTGCGCTTAAAGCGCAGAGGGGGTCAAAAAGTCAGCGCTCAAAAGCACGCGCTTTGAATTACCCTGCTCCTGATATCACGGTTGGGCAAGTCCCTTTAGCCTATTTGGCAACCCCAAATGGAAGAAAGAAAAGAAGACAGAAACAGACAGGATGCAAATGCATACATACCTCTGGACTGTATCAACAGACATACATACACACACACACATGCACACACGCATACATACACACACATGCACACATGCATACATACACACACATGCACACACGCATACATACACACACATGCACACACGCATACATACACACACATGCACACATGCATACATACACACACATGCACACACGCATACATACACACATGCATAAACACAAATACGACTCCCTCACCTCCAAAGTGATGTCGACTTCCATTAGCTTGATGATCGTACAATTAGTTTATCACTGTAGCAACGTACACACACACGTACATACATACAACTCCTTCACCTCCAGGATGATGTTGACTTTCATGAGCTTGATGATCGTACAATTAGTTTATCACTGTAGCAACGTACACACATACGTACATACATACATACATACAACTCCTTCACCTCAAGGGTAATGTCGACTTCCATGAGCTTGACAATCGTATAATTAAATTATCACTGTAGCACGGACTCAGGGCCCCGTTGGCAAAACCTCTGGACTGTAGCAACACACAAACATACAACTCCTTCACCTCCAGGCTGATGTTGACGTCCATGAGCTTGACAATCGTATAATTAAATTATCACTGTAGCACGGACTCAAAGCCCCGTTGGTAAAACCAACAGGAAGACAGAAAAGAGGACAGAAACAGACAGGATGCAAATGCAAATGCATACCTCTGGACTGTAGCAACATACAAACATACAACCCCCTCACTTTCAGGTTGATGTTAACGTCAATGCGCTTGAGGATCGTATAATTCAATTGCTGACAGTAGCAACATACATTTAGATGACCAAACAACAGGAAGACAGGACAAGGGAACATAAACAGACAGGATGCAAATACAAATGCATAGGCCTATGCAAAGATGCAACCCAAGAGGTGCTGGAATAGCAACACACATACACACATACAAATACACAACTCCCTCACCTCCAGGCTGATGTTGACTTCCATGAGCTTGAGGATCGTATAATTAAATTATCACTGTAGCAACATGCATTTAGATGATCAAACAACAAAAAGACAGAAAAGAGGAACGAAACAGACAGGATGCAAACGCAGATGCAAATTCAAATGCAAATTCAAACGCAAATGCAAATTCAAACGCAAATGCAGACATACCTCTGGACCGTAGCAACATACATACACAACTCCCTCACCTTGAGGGTGGTGTTGACCTCCATGAGCTTGAGGATCGCATAATTAAATGATCACTGTAGCACGGACTCAGGACCCCATTGGTAAAACCTCTGGACCGTAGCAACATACATACACACATACACAACTCCCTCACCTTGAGGGTGGTGTTGACCTCCATGAGCTTGAGGATCGCATAATTAAATTATCACTGTAGCACGGACTCAGGACCCCATTGGTAAAACCTCTGGACCGTAGCAACATACATACACACATACACAACTCCCTCACCTTGAGGGTGGTGTTGACCTCCATGAGCTTGAGGATCGCATAATTAAATGATCACTGTAGCACGGACTCAGGACCCCATTGGTAAAACCTCTGGACCGTAGCAACATACATACACACATACACAACTCCCTCACCTTGAGGGTGGTGTTGACCTCCATGAGCTTGAGGATCGCATAATTAAATGATCACTGTAGCACGGACTCAGGACCCCGTTGGTAAAACCTCTGGACTGTAGCAACATACAAATAAACAACTCCCTCACCTCCAGGGTGATGTTGACTTCCATGAGCTTGAGGATGCAGTAGTTGGCCACTTTATGGATCTGGACATTGCCATGCAGTTGAGGGGGGTTAGTTGTATTGAATTTGTTTGGGTTTAATAGTGATGGGTTTGGGGTGAATAGTGGTGGGTTAGTGTGGCCTGGATTTGTTTGGATTCAATAGTGGTGGGTTTGGGGTGACTAGTGGTGGGTTAGTGTGGCCTGGATTTGTTTGGATTCAATAGTGGTGGGTTTGGGGTGAATAGTGGTGGGTTAGTGTGGCCTGGATTTGTTTGGATTCAATAGTGGTGGGTTTGGGGTGAATAGTGGTGGGTTAGTGTGGCCTGAATTTGTTTGGGGTGAAAAGTGGTGGGTTAGTGCGGCCTGAATTTGTTTGGGGTGAAAAGTGGTGGGTTAGTGCGGCCTGAATTTGTTTGGGGTGAAAAGTGGTGGGTTAGTGCGGCTTGAATTAGTTGGGTTGGTGTAAAGAGTCTGGCATATGAGTTTGGCTGTAAATACTGACAGGTGCCTACATTAAGCTGGACTTCGAGCAAACCTTGCTTTTATTAGTGTTGGGCTACATGAAGCAGCTTCTAGGCAGCTCCTCTGGCTGTATATTCAGCTAAAGAAACAACGAAATGTAATACCCACCCACCCCACCCACCAAATCTCACACACACAATAAAGTGGCAATGACAAACCTGCAGGATTCGTGGCGCAGTGAGTTTGCTCTGAGGCAGCTGGATGGAAGACGCTTTGTGTAGCCCCCCCCCACCCCCCCCCCACCCCCACCCACACACACCCACACACATACAAACTCACCCCCCCCAACCCCCCAACCCACCACCCGACCCACACACAAAATCTCACACAATAAAGTGGCAATGACGCATCTGCAGGATTCATGGCGCAGTGAGTTTGCTCTGAGGCAGCTGGATGGAAGACGCTTTGTGTAGCCCCCCCCCCCCCCCCCCCCCCCCCACACACACACACACAAACTCACCCCCCCACCCCACCCAACAACCCCACCCAAATCTCACACAATAAAGTGGCTATGACGCACCTGCAGGATTCGTGGCGCAGTGAGTTTGCTCTGAGGCAGCTGGATGGAAGACACTTTGTGTAGCCCCCCCTCCCCCCCACACCCCACCACCAACCCTTCTCCCATAACCCCCCCCCCCCCCCCCCCCCAGTCCCCCCCCCCCCCCCCCCCCCCCCCCCCACGAACTCACCCCCCAACCCACACACAAAATCTCACACAATAAAGTGGCAATGACGCACCTGCAGGATTCGTGGCGCAGTGAGTTTGCTCTGAGGAAGCAACGGCATGTTGGATCCCTACAGAAAGGAATCAGGTTAAGTGTTAGTACATGTATATCATTTTGACTGACACTGACTGATTGACTGGCTGACTGACTGGCTGACTGACTGGCTGACTAACTTATTGACTGACTGGCTGGCTGACTGATTGACTGACTGGCTGGATATGTATGTATGTATGTATGTATGTATGTATGCATGTATGTATGTATGTATGTGTGCATGCGTGTTGGATCCCTACAGCAAGAAAGCAGCGTTTAGTGTTTGCATATTATGTACATCTGTCTGTCTGTATGTTTGTATGCATGTCTCACCACACCACATTGGGCGCAAACCACGCCACACAAACCCACACCACGTATCACCACGTCACTTCCCACAACCACACCAACGTGGATGCACACCACACCACACCACCCTACACCAAGTTGGGCCCACACCACACCACATCACACCACTCTGAACTATCTCTGTTCTAGACTGCTGTGGTTCAGCCCTCTCACCTCCGCCAGCATTAGCACAACCGCATACTTTGCCTCCTTGGGTGCAACAGGCACATCTCGCGTCACCACGTCACGTCCCCCCACACCACCTTGGTCGCCAACCACGCCATCCCACCCCACACCACCTTGGGCGCACACCACCACACACTCTGCACCATCTCTGTTCTCGACTGCTGTTTTCCGGCCCTCTCACCTCCGCGGGCATTAGCACAAACGCATACTTCGCCTCCTTGGGTGAAACAGGCACATCTCGCACCACTACGTCACGCCCCACCACACCACACCACCTTCGGCGCAAACCACGCCACACCAAACCACCCCACAGCACCTTGGGCGCACACCAAACACTCTGCACCATCTCGGTTCTAGACTGCTGTTGTCCGGCCCTCTCACCTCCGCTGGCATTAGCACAAATGCATAATTCGCCTCCTTGGGTGCAACAGGCACATCTCGCACCACCACGTCACGCCCCACCACACCACACCACCTTGGGCGCAAACCACGCCACACCAAACCACCCCACAGCACCTTGGGCGCACACCAAACACTCTGCACCATCTCGGTTCTAGACTGCTCTGGTTCGGCCCTCTCACCTCCGCTGGCATTAGCACAAACGCATACTTAGCCTCCTTGGGTGCAACAGGCACATCTCGCATCACCACGTCACCCACCCAGGTAGGGATCTGTGTATAGGGCAGGGACACGGGGTCAGATGGGGTGCTGGTGGGTAGTGGTGGTGGTGATGGGGTCAGATGGGGTGTCGGTGGGTGGGTGGTGGTGGTGGTGGTGGTGATGGGCATTGGTGGAACGTTGGTGAGTGGTACAACAGGCTCTTGATGAGTGTTGGTGATGGCAGAGGTCAGATGGGTTCTTTGTAGGTGTTAGTGTTGGTGATGGGGTCAGGTGGGGAATTACATATTCAGCTGTCCAGAACTGCTGAAATCTTGGGGCTTGGCCCAGTGCCTGGCTCAGGGAGCTGCGTTGAAGCTGCTGCTCGTTGCTGATATAGGAAAGCTATGGTTTAAATCTTGGGGCTTAGCCCAGTAGCTGGCTCACGGACCTGCCTAGAAGCTGCTGCACGTTGCTGACAAAGAAAAGCTATGGTTGAAATCACTGGGGAGTATGGTTGTCTGGCTCAGGGAGCTGCGTGGAAGCTGCTGCTCGTAGCTGACAAAGAAAAACTACGGTTGAAATCACTGGGGCTTAGCCCAGTAGCTGGCTCACGGATCTGCCTAGAAGCTGCTGCACGTTGCTAACAAAGAAAAGCTATGGTTGAAATCACTGGGAAGCATTGTTGTCTGGCTCAAGGAGCTGCGTAGAAGCTGCTGCTCATTGCAGACATAGAAAAGCTATGGTTGAAATCTTGGGGCTTAGCCCAGTATCTGGCTCAGGTAGCTGCGTAGAAGGTGCTGCTCGTAGCTGACAAGAAAAGCTATGGTTGAAAACTTGGGGCTTAAACCAGTACCTGGGTCAGGGAGCTGCGTAGAAGCTGCTGCTTATTGCAGAAAAAGAAAAGCTATGGTTGAAATCTTGGGTCTTAGCCCAGTAGCTGCCTCAGGGAGCTGCCTAGAAGCTGCTCCTTGTAGCTGACAAGAAAAGCTATGGTTGAAATCTTGGGGCTTAGCCCAGTATCTGGGTCAGGGAGCTGCGTAGAAGCTGCTGCTTATTGCAGAAAAAGAAAAGCTATGGTTGAAATCTTGGGTCTTAGCCCAGTAGCTGCCTCAGGGAGCTGCCTAGATGCTGCTTCTTGTAGCTGACAAGAAAAGCTATGGTTGAAATCTTGGGGCTTAGCCCAGTATCTGGGTCAGGGAGCTGCGTAGAAGCTGCTGCTTATTGCAGAAAAAGAAAAGCTATGGTTGAAATCTTGGGTCTTAGCCCAGCATCTGGCTCAGGGAGCTGCCTAGAAGCTGCTGCTCATTGCAGACAAAGAAAAGCTATGCACAAAGCCCACAGCACCCCATGTGTTGTTGCCACGCACCCCCAATTCAAAATATAATGCAAGCAGACAAACGCTCACACACACACACACACACATACACAAACAAAGTTAAACACAGGCACTCCCAAACACTCAATCTCACACGCACGCACGCACGCACACTCTCTCTCTCTCTCTCTCTCTCTCTCTCTCTCTCTCTCTCTCTCTCTCACACACACACACACAAAGTTAAACACGAACACTCCCAAACATTCAATCTCACACGCACGCACACTCCCCCCCCCCCCCCCCCCCCCCCCCCACACACACACACACAAAGTTAAACACGCACACTCTCAAACACTCAATGTCACACGCACGCACACTCTCTCTTTCTCACACACACACACAAAGTTAGACACAAACACTCTCAAACACTCAATCCCACACGCACACACACACTCTCTCTTTCACACACACACAAACAAACACACATGATGTCCGCCACACACAACTACACCAACACTCTCACCTCATCTGGTTCTAGCTCAGCACCAGTAAATTGACTAATCGGTCGAAACCATTGCTGGCCTGATGCCAGCTGGCAGATCACAGCTGGCTGCTGAAGTGGCGGCAACCGCCAGAACCGAACTGGTGCCAGGTGTTCATCGTCCTCACCGAGACCACCACTCTTTCCGGAAGGATCAGATACACCTGCAAGTTATAAATAATGATAAAATAAAGAAATAGTACGCCTTATTGTGATGCATGGGGTTGAGGGGGGCAGCCTGCTTGCTTGCACTGGGGCCAACCACCAAGCTACACTTGCACACGAGCAGGGACAACGCTTAAGTCGTCGGTCCCGAACACAAACATCACCCCCTCCCTGCCTCCCCCCCTCCATCCAACCACCCCCTAACTCCCTCCCTCCTTCCACCCATCCATCCATCCCTTCCCCCCCCTCGCTCAATATTTCCCTTCCCCCCCCCCCCCCCCCCCCCACCTCCCTCCATCCCCCTCCCTCCATCCACCCCCTCCCTACCTGAGCTACTAGTTGAATTGGTTGGATTGGTTGGATTGGTTGGATTGGTTGGATTGGCTGGATTGGTTAGATTGGTTGGGTTGGTTGGATTGAATTGGTTGGGTTGGAGGAGTACCTACCCGAGCTACTAGTTTTCTCATTACAGGCATGGCCCGACCAGAATGGTTGGATTGGTTGGCGTAGGTTGGTTTGGAGGGGTACCTACCTGAGCCTCTAGTTTTCCCATTACAGGAACAGCCCGACCAGGCTGGTTGGGTTGGTTGGATTGGTTGGGTCAGTTGGGTTGGAGGGGGACTAGCCTGAGCAACTAGGTTTTCCAACAACAGGCAGCGCCTGACCCGGTTGGTTGGTTGGGTTGGTTGGATTGGTTGGGTTGGAGGGGTACCTACCTGAGCTACTAGGTTTTCCCATCACAGACACGGCCCAACCAGGGCGGTTGGGTTGGTTGGGTCGGTTGGGTTGGAGGTGTACCTACCTGAGCTACTAGGTTTTTCAACAACAGGCAGGGCCCAACCTGGTTGGTTGGGTTGGTTGGGTTGGACGAGTACCTACCTGAGCTACTAGTTGGATTGGTTGGATTGGTTGGATTGGCTGGATTGGTTGGATTGGAGGAGTACATACCTGAGCTACTAGTTTTCCCATTACAGGCACGGCCCGACCAGGGCGGTTGGGTTGGTTGGATTGGTTGGGTTGGGTTGGATGAGTACATTCCTGTGATACTAGTTTTCCCATTACAGGCACGGCCCGACCAGGGCGGTTGGGTTGGTTGGATTGGTTGGGTTGGGTTGGATGAGTACATTCCTGTGATACTAGTTTTCCCATTACAGGCACGGCCTGACCAGGGCGGTTGGGTTGGTTGGATCGGTTGGGTTGGGTTGGATGAGTACATTCCTGTGATACTAGTTTTCCCATTATAGGCAGGGCCCGACCAGGGCGGTTGGGTTGGTTGGGTTGGTTGGGTTGGTTGGGTTGGATGAGTACATTCCTGTGATACTAGTTTTCCCTTTACAGGCACGGCCCGACCAGGGCGGTTGGGTTGGTTGGATTGGTTGGGTCAGTTGGGTTGGAGGGGTACCTACCTGAGCTACTAGTTTTCCCCACCACAGCCACAGCCCGACCAGGCAGCGCCATCTTCCCTTGGCTATGCGGATCAGCAAGCACCATACCAGGGATGCCAGCGGTATCTGGCCCTTGGGCCCCTGTGGGGTGTGAAATGCTGACGGGGCTGTGGTTCACCGAGGCAGCCTTGCGGCGCCAGGAAGCAAAGGCGCCCTCTAGCATGACCTTGCCAAAGTTGATCTTGCAGTCGTCTGATTCTTTGCAGCCTAGCATGATGGCGTACTCCTGAGTGGATGGGTGGGTGGGATGGCGGGTGGGGAAGGGGGGTGGTGGGGTGAAGGGGTGGGTGAGGTGGGTGGTTGGGTGGGTGGGACAGGTGGGTGGTTGGGTGGGGGATGGTTGGGTGGGTGGGTGGGTGGGTGAGAAAGGGGGTGGGTGGGTGAGGAAGTGTTGGTGTGGTGTGGTGTGGTGTGTCGGTGGTGGGTGGGGGATGGGTGGGTGGAAGATGGGTGGAGGATGGGTGAAGGAAGTGGGTGTGTGGGGTGAGTGGCACTGTGGGGTGAGTGGGTGTGTGGGGTGAATAGGCGGGTGAGAAAGATGGTGGATGGGTGGGTGAGCAAAGGTTGGTGTGGTGTGTGCGTGGTGGGCTGTCGGAGAGTGAGGCAGCCTAGCGGCGCCAGGAAGCAAAGGCGCTCTCTAGCATGACCTTGCCCAAGTTGATCTTACAGTTGTCTGATTCTTTGCAGCCTAGCATGATGGCGTACTCCTGAGTGGGTGGGTGGGGTGGGTTAGGTGGGTAGGGTGAGGAAGGGAGTGGGTGATGGTTGGGTGGTCCGGGTTGATGGGTGGGTGATGGGTGGGTGGGTGATGGGTGGTTGGGAGATGGGTGGTTCAGGGATGGGATGGGAGGGGGATGGGTGGTTGGGTGGGTGAGAAAGGGGTAGGGAGGGTGAGGAAGGATTGGTGTGGTGTGGTGTGTGGTGTATGGTTGGTGGGCTGTGAGAGACGGAGGCGGCCTAGCGGCGCCAGGAAGCAAAGGCGCCCTCTAGCATGACCTTGCCCAAGTTGATCTTGCAGTTGTCTGATTCCTTGCAGCCTAGCATGATGGCTTAATATTGAGTGGGTGGGTAGGGTGGGTGGGGGTGAGGAAGGGAGTGGGTGATGGGTGGGTAGTTGGGTGATGGGTGGGTGGGGGATGGGTGGTTAAGAAATGGGTGGTTTGGGGATGGAATGGGAGGGGGAGGGTGGGTGGGTGGGTGGGTGAGGAAGGGTTGGTGTGGTGTGGCGTGGTGTGTGTGGGGGGGGATGAGAAAGAGGGTGGGAGGGTGAGGAAGGGTTGGTGTGGTGTGTGGGTGGTGGGCTGTGGGAGAGTGAGGCGGCCTAGCGGCGCCAGGAAGCAAAGGCGCCCTCTAGCATGACCTTGCCAAAGTTGATCTTACAGTCGTCGGATTCTTTGCAGCCTAGCATGATGGCGTACTCCTGGGTGGGTGGGTGGGATGGTGGGTGGGGAAGGGGGGTGGGTGGGGTGAAGGGGTGGTGAGGTGAAGGGGTGGGTGAGGTGGGTGGTTGGGTGATGGGTGGTTGGGTGGGTGTGTGGGTGCGGGGGGTGGGGGATGGGTGGAAGATGGTTGAAAGATGAGTGGGGGATGGGAGGAAGATGGTTGGAGGATGGGTGGGGGATGGGTGGATGGTTGGGAGGGTGAGAAAGAGGGTGGGTGGGTGGGTGAGGAAGGGTTGGTGTGGTGTGGTGTGGTGTGTGGGTGGTGAGCTGTGGAACACCGAGGCTGCCTTGCGGCGGCAGGAAGCAAAGGAGCCCGCTAACATGACCTTGCCGAAGTTGATCTTACAGTCGTCTGAACCCAACCCAACCAAGCCAAGCCAAACCCAACCAAGCCAAGCCAAACAAGCCAACCCAACCAAGCCAAACCTGACCAAGCCAACCCAAACCAACCAAGCCAAACCTGACCAAGCCAACCCAAACCTGACCATGCCAAACCTGACCAAGCCAACCCAAACCCAACCAAACCAAGCCAAACCTGACCAAGCCAACCCAAACCAACCATGCCAAACCTGACCAAGCCAACCCAACCAAGCCAAACCTGACCAAGCCAACCCAACCCCAACCAAGCCAAACCTGACCAAGCCAACCCAAACCCAACCAAGCCAAACCTGACCAAGCCAACCCAAACCCAACCAAGCCAAACCTGACCAAGCCAACCCAAACCCAACCAAGCCAAACCTGACCAAGCCAACCCAAACCCAGCCAAGCCAAACCTGACCAAGCCAACCCAAACCCAACCAAGCCAAACCTGACCAAGCCAACCCATACCCAACCAAGCCAAACCTGACCAAGCCAACCCAAACCCAACCAAGCCAAACCTGACCAAGCCAACCCAAACCCAACCCAACCAAGCCAAACCTGACCAAGCCAACCCCAACCCAACCAAGCCAAACCTGACCAAGCCAAGCCAACCCAACCAAGCCAAACCTGACCAAGCCAAGCCAACCAAGCCAAACCTGACCAAGCCAAGCCAACCAAGCCAAGCCTAACCAAGCCAACCCAAACCCAACCCAACCAAGCCAAACCTAACCAAGCCAACCCAAACCCAACCAAGCCAACCCTGACCAAGCCAACCCAAACCCAAGCCAACCCTGACCAAGCCAACCCAAACCCAACCCAACCAAGCCAAACCTAACCAAGCCAACCCAAACCCAACCAAGCCAACCCAAACCAAGCCAACCCAAACCCAACCAAGCCAAGCCAAGCCAACACAACCAAGAATTACCTCTGCGGAGAAGGTTGACAGGAAGTCCAGGGTGACACAAAGCTGTCCTAGGCGGTGGTCACAGGAAAACCACGAGGGAAGTGACTTGGGCTCAAATAGCTCCTTCTCCTTGGCATCAAAGTCAACCTGTGGTTTGGTTGTGTTTGGTTGTGTTAGGTTGTGTTTTGGCTTGTTTTGGCTTGTTTGGGGGGAGGGTATGGGTGGTAGGGTGAGCTGATTTTGTTGTGTTTGGGGTGGTTTGGTATGTGGTGGTGTGGTTTTGGTTTGTCCCAGGCAGTGGTCACATGAAAACCACGAGGGCACTGACTTGGGCTCTAACAGCTCCTTCTCCTTGGCATCAAAGTCAACCTGCGGTTTGTTTTGCTTTATTGATGTTGTTATTTTTGGTTGCCTTTTTGTTGTTTTTGTTGGTTTCTTTTGAGTTGGCTTTTTTTTGCTTGTTTGCGGTGGGGTGGGGTGAGGTGGTATGTTGTGGTGTGGTTTTTGATGGTGTGTTTTGGGCCTATCCCAGGCAGTGGTCACATGAGAAGCACGAGGGCAGTGACTTGGGCTCTAACAGCTCCTTCTCCTTAGCATAAAAATCAACATTTGGTTTGTTTGGGTTTGGTTTGTTTGCTTTTTGTTTGCATTTTGTTGCCTTTTTTGTGTTGATGTTTTGTTTTGTTTGTTTTGTTTAGGCTTTTTTGTTTACTTCCTTGTATTGTTTGTTTGTTTTGTTTGGGGTGTTTTGTGATGGTGTGGTTTTGGTCAGTCCCAGGCAGTGGTCACATGAAAACCACGAAGGTAGTGACTTTGGCTGTAACAGCTCTTTCTCCTTTGCATCAAAATCAACCTGTGGTTTTTTTTTTTTTTTGGCTTGGCTTGTTTTGGCTTGTTTTGGCTTGGCTCGTTTTGGCTTGTTTTGGCTTGTTTTTTTTGGGGTGCGGAGGGGTGGGGTGGGTTGGGGTGGGTGGGTGGGTGGGGAGCTTATTTGTTTGTGTTTGCGGTGGTTTGGCATATTGTGGTGTGGTTTGTGATGATTATGGTTTGTGGTGTGGTTTTGGTCTGTCCCAGGCGGTGGTCACAAGAAAACCATGAGGGTAGTGACTTGGGCTCTAACAGCTCCTTCTCCTTAGCATCAAAGTCAACCTGTAGTTTGGTTTGTCCCGGCTCGTTTTGGCTTGTTTTGGCTCCTTTTGTTTTTTTGGGGGGGGGGGGGGGGGGGGGGGGGGAGCTGATTTGTTTGTGTTTGTGGTGGTTTGGTATGTGGTGGTGTGGTTTGTGATGATGATGGTTTGTGGTGTGGTTTTGGTCTGTCCCAGGCGGTGGTCACAAGAAAACCACAAGAGTGACTTTGGCTCTAACAGCTCTTTCTCCTTAGCATCAAAATCAACCTGTGGTTTGTTTTGGTATGTTTTGGTTCGCTTTGGCTTGGCTCGTTTTGGCTTGTTTTGGCTTGTTTTTTGGGGGGAGGGGAGGGGGGGGGGGGGGGGGGGGGAAGGGGGATGAGCTGATTTGTTTGTGTTTGCGGTGGTTTGGTATGTGGTGGTGTGGATTTTTTTTGCTGGTTTTGGCTTGGTTTTGCTTGTTTTGGTTGAGATTATTTGTTTTTGTTTGGTTTAGGCTTGTTTAGGCTTGTTCCGTTTTCTGTTCCCCTTAGCTGTCTCCCTCTCCTCATTCCCCTCTCCACCTCAGCTCACCCCAACTCCCCCTCAGCTCTCCACCGCACCTTGCCATACTCACCTCCCATGGACCCAGCCAGCACATTCCACAAAGCTACGGTCCCGCCCGCATCTTTAGTCAGGATATCGTGGCAGTCTTCCCCCCCCCACACCCTTCCCCACCCGCAAAGAAATACAAGGCACCACAGTCCCCTCAAGCACACTCCCTCAGCTTTTCCACGCACCTTTCCATACTCATCCCCCATGAACCCAGCCAGCACATACCACAAAGCTACGGTCCCCTCCGCATCTTCACTCAGGTCATGGTGGTGGTCTGCCCCCCCCCCCCCCCCCCCCCCCCCCCCCCATCCACCCAGCTACGGTCCCCCCCGCATCTTTAGTCAGGATGGGGTGGCGGTCTGTCCCCACCCCCACCCCATCCGCCAAGAAATACAAGGCAGTACAGTCCCATCAAGCACACTCCCTCAGCTCTTCCCCGCACCTTGCCATACTCATCCCCCATGGACCCAGCCAGCACATTCCACAAAGCTACGGTCCCCTCCGCATCTTTAGTCAGGATATGGTGGCAGTCTGCCCCCCCACACACCCACCCACACCACCCGCCAAGAAATACAAGCCACCACAGTCCCCTCAAGCACACTCCCTCAGCTCTTTCCTGCACCTTGCCATACTCATCCGGTCATCCCCCATGGACCCAGCCAGCACATTCTACAAAGCTACGATCCCCTTCGTATCTTTAGTCAGGACGTGGTGGCGGTCTGTCCCCACTCCCACACACACCCAACCCCATCCCACCCGCCAAGAAATACAAGGCACCACAGTCCCCTCAAGCACACTCCCTCAGCTTTTCCCCGCACCTTGCCATACTCATCTACCATGGACCCAGCCAGCACATTCCACAAAGCTACCGTCCCCTCTGCATCTCTAGTCAGGACGTGGTGGCGATCTGTCATAACCTACAGATCACATGGGGGCGTTAGGGTGGGTAGGGAGGGCAAGGAAGGGTAAGGGAGGGTAAGGGTGCGTAAGGGTGGGTAAGGGTGGGTAAGGTGTTAGGGTGGGTAGGGGATGTCAGGGCGGTATGGTTGGCTTCTGTACTATACGCATGTAAGCATCTTTAGTGTTAACATAATCAGGATGTGGTGGCGATCTGTCATGACCTACAGATCACATGGGGGTGGTAGGGTGGGTAGGGGATGTTAGGGCGGTATGATTGGCTTATGTACTAAACGCATGTAAGCATCTTTAGTGTTAACATAATCAGGATGTGGTGGTGATCTGTCATGACCTACAGATCACATGGGGGTGGAAGGGTGGGTAGGGGATATTAGGGTGGTATGATTGGCTTATGTACTAAACGCATGTAAGCATCTTTAGTGTTTACATATGCGGCCCTTAGGGCTACATGCCCAAATCGCTACTAGGAGCCCAACCTTTCTGAAACGAAGAGGTCCAATTGTCTGCAAGTGACACGGGAAATTGGCGGAGAGTATTGGCAAAGGAACCACAGGTGGCAACGATGGAGCTGACCAAAGCCAGTTAGTTACGAGACAGTTGGCTGATGTGCCAGGCTTCGCCTTGGTCGTCGATTGGACTGACAAACGGACAACGGGGTGAATCTGGGGGCTCACGCACACCAGAAGGGGGGGGCTTAGCTAAAAAAGCTCTGTGCCTGATGTGACTAGGAGCAGAGTACTACTTCTTGCCAAATTGGCCAAGCGCACAAACGTCAAATTGGTCAGCCCTTTCTAGTGCAAAAAGCACAAAAACTGCGCGCTGCGCCCACAGGGGGTTGAAAAAACTGCGCGAAACGCGCAGAGGGGCTCAAAAAGCACGCGCACTTAGTAGTACCCTGACTGGGAGTGCTTGCACCTTAGGCTCAACGACTGGGGGGATGCCCAAATTCACACAATTGTTGAAGTAATGAAAACGCCTGGTGGGGCGTGGTATTAAGGGAGCTCCGTCTTGCGGCGGTAGGGAACGGGCTGCTACTTTACCTGGGCAAAGCTACCATGGCGGTTGACAGCGACCGCTAACACTAAATTGCACCCGTGGGGATTCGAACCCGGCAACTTCTTCGTTCTTTCAAGGAGCTCAACCATTGAGCCATTCCTCGAACGATAATTGTTTAAAAACACTCACCTGACTTGGACACAACCTTGAACGACAATTGTTTAAAAACACTCACCTGACTTGGACACAACCTTGAACGACAATTGTTTAAAAACACTCACCTGACTTGGACGCAACCTTGAACGACAATTGTTTAAAAACACTCACCTGACTTGGACACAACCTTGAACGACACCAAGTCCCAGATCGCTGACAGAAGACTCCCTTTCTGAAACAAAAAAAAAGATCTGGGCCTGATGTGACTAGGAGTGCCCTCACCTTATGCCACGTCTCAACTTCACATTATTGTCTAAAACCGCTCACCTGACTTGGACCCCAACCTTGAACGACACCAAGTCCTAGATCACTAACAGAAGACCCCCTTTATGAAACGAAATAAATATATATGGGCCTGATGTGACTATTCTCACTCGATGCCCCGATGAGACTCAGAACCAAAATAAACGTAATTGCATTTAAACAGCTTTTTAAATACATTTGACTACTTTAAAACAGCTTTTTAAATACATGTGACTACTTCATAAAAGCTTTTAAAAACATTTGACTACTTCAATAACTTTGAAAAAGCTTTATAGAAACATTTGACTACTTTAAAATACAGTCGACTACACGGAAATACACTTGAAATACGTTGGACCACCGTGACCATTTGAATAGGTACACCAGCCGATTAAAACTTTCTTTGTAGATAAGGTATACAAGCAATTCATAATTAAATTAAAATAATACCAGCCAATTAAATTAAAACCTTTTTGTAGATGAGGTATAAAAGCAATTCATAATTAAATAAAAAGGATACCAGCCAATTAAATTAAAACCTTTTTGTAGATTAGGTACACAAGCAATTCTCAATGAGAGCTCGCACCTTATGCTCCAC